>JAVHMZ010205905.1:0-50166 GCA_034782995.1 Amazona versicolor
ACGCCACTGTCAAAACCGCCCGCCGGATTGCGGAACCGATACTCGGCCGCGAGTTAACCGACTACGAGAAGAAAGCGGGAGGACCGTTGGTTCACTTCGCCTTCGGGACATCTGTCGGTGCTCTCTACGGAGCCCTGGTTCAGGTTCTTCCCGTAGTCGCTGTCGCGGGCGGTACGGCTTATGCGACAGCAGTCTGGCTGCTCGGTGATGAAGTGACCGTCCCGGCCCTTGGCTTGGCTTCGCCGCCCACCGAGCAGCCGGCTTCCGGACATCTCAAAGACTGGATCGCGCACGTCGCTTATGGAGCCACCCTCGACGGTTCCCGGCGCTTGATAGAAGCGCAGTTGGATAAATCCACGTAACCCCACTCCACGCGCAGCCGTATACGGCTAAACTGGGAGTACCCGGATGTCTAACCGCGCCGCTGCTGGAAGCGTTCTTGCCGCTTTCGCTTTATTCACCATCGCTTGGGCGCAGGAACAGGGGCCCATCAAAGTCCGGGTAAACGAAGTTATCGTTCCCGTCACGGTCACCGACGATCGTGGCCGCTTCGTCACCAATCTCGACCAAAAAGACTTCCATATTCTCGACGAGGGCAAGCCGCAAAGTATCAGCTTCTTCACTCGTGACCGGAGCCAGCCCGTTGTCGTCGGTTTTCTGGTCGATATGTCAAACGGGATGAAGATCCACTGGAAGAAGTATCAGGACGCGGTCACCGAACTCGTTCAAAACCTGCTGCCTGGCGACAAAAGGTTTTCCGGCTACCTGATTTCCTACGGCAACGCCGCGCAGCTCGAAGTCGATACGACAAGTGACCCGGAGGGCATGGTCGAAAAGATAGGCAAAATGAAGCCGGCCGGCGGGTCCGCTCTTTTTGACGCCGTCTATGCCGCCTGCGTATCGCGAAAGGTGATTCATGGCGAACCGTTCGAACCGCGGCGCATCCTGATCATCGTCGGCGATGGGCATGACACCGCGAGCAAGCACTCGCTCGCCGAAGTGCTCGAAGCCGCGCAGCGCAACCTGATCACAATCTACGGCATGAGCACCGTCGCCTTTGGCTTTGCCGCGGAAGGGGACGAAAATCTACGGCGCTTAGCCGAAGAAACCGGGGGTCGCGTCGAATATCCCTTAAACAGCCTTTATAAAGATGTCTCCGGTTACCTTTCCAAGCCTTCCGACGATGGCAATTACGCTCTTACCGTCGGAACGGGCGGATACGCGGGGGAGATTTCGAGCGGCATCTATCATGCCGTCGCCAACATCGCCGGGGAAATCACGACCCAGTACATCCTGCGTTATTCACCAGATAGTGCGGCCTCGGAGAAAGATAAGCTATTCCATAGCATCAAAGTGCAGGTAGACCTTCCAAACGTCAAGATCCGGTACCGCAAGGGCTATTTCCCCAACTCTCCGCAAGGCTGACCACCCCCTCCCGGCGCTACACTCGAAACATCACATGCCTGCCGCCGTCATTTCCATCGGCTCTCCCGTACGCGCGGAGTGGGCAGTGCTATCTGCCGCTCCCCCGGGCGGTGCTGCTATTCCGATCGGCGTTCTTCTCCTCGAGCCTGCTTCCGGTGAACTTCACTGGAAACTGCGTGAGGATTGGGCCGAACTTCCCCTCACGGATGAGGACTCCGAATACCTGTCCTACCTCGATGACGACATTCGCGCCCGCGTCGGTGAAACTGGGGGCGCTCCGTATTTCCTGGAGCTCGAAGATTCGCTCAGCGGCTTCCTTCGTCTTTCCGATCGCGAAGCCGTTTCCGGTCGGAGCATCCCGCAACTCCTCAACCGGCTGTTCACCGAATACATCGCTCCAGCCCGTGTGGTTCCGTTCAAAACGCATCTGCCGTTCTACGGCCTGCGAGCCGCTGCTACGAAATTCGGCGAGGACATGGAAGTCGCCGCATCCGAAGTGGAATGGCTTCCGGCACCCGCGGGTCTCCGTCTCTCGCCGGATCTCTTCATCGTTCAAGTGGTTGGCCGCTCGATGGAACCGCTCATCCCGGATGGCAGTCTCGCGATCTTTCGCCAGTTTGGAGCGGGCTCGCGCCAAGGCAAACGGCTTCTGATCGAGGAACTCGGCGCAACCGACCTGAGCGCGCGCTTCACTGTCAAACGGTACACCAGCGTCAAACGCCCTCGTGCTGGAGACGAAGAAGACGCCTGGTCTCACGCCACCATCCGTCTCGAACCGCTGAATCCCGAGTTCCCGGCTTTCGAACTCGATCCCGAAGCATTCGAAGGCCGCTATCGCGTGATCGGCGAATTCGTCCAAGTCCTGTCAGAAGACTGATTGCCGCCACTCGATCCTGTCTCGTTTCGCCGTCGTCTTCTGCGCTGGTACGATCACGGCCGCCGCCCGCTTCCTTGGCGCGAAACCAAAGATCCGTGGCGCATTCTTGTTTCCGAGGTTATGCTTCAGCAGACGCGCGTAGAAGCCGTGCTTCCCTATTACGAACGCTTTCTCGACCGCTTCCCGACATCGCGCGCACTTGCCGAGGCCGACGAGACCGACGTACTTGCCGCGTGGAGCGGGCTCGGCTACTATTCGCGCGCTCGGAATCTGCAGCGCGCAGCCCAAATCGCAGAGGATGGGTTTCCGTCGACCTGGGAAGAGATTCGTCACCTTCCCGGAGTGGGTCCGTATACGGCAGCTGCGGTCGCGAGCTTTGCATTCAATCTTCCGCACGCCGCCGTCGACGGCAATGTGCTGCGCGTCATCGCGCGCCTCTACAATGACGCGGGAGATATCGCCCTCCCCAAAACACGCGCACGTTTCACTCGTTCCGCCGATGAACTGCTCGACCGGTGCCGGCCCGGCGACCACAACCAAGCCATGATGGAACTGGGCGCAACGGTTTGCCTTCCGCGAAACCCGCGTTGCCTGCTTTGCCCCGTTCGGTCCAACTGCGCCGCCCATGATGCGGGAACGGTGGGGAACCTTCCAGTCAAGCGCGCGAAACAGGCGCTGGTATCCGCGATCCTGCAACTCGCGCTCGCACGAAAAGGCGATTCGATCCTTCTAAAGCAACGCGCCCCAAGCGAACGGCGGATGGCCGGTTTTTGGGAGCTTCCTCTCTTAAATAACGTTAAGGCCGCAGAACGGAGCCAGCCTCTGATCCGCTTCCGGCACACCATCGTTAACACCGCCTACAGGGTGGAAATTTGGGAGGTCTTTGGTACCAGAGCGAAGCGCGGCCTGCGCTGGATTGCTCCTGATGAGCGGGCCCGGATTCCCCTCACCACCATTACCGTGAAAGCGCTCGCAAAGCTTACACCTGCTGCAAACCGGAATACATCCGCCCGCGCCAGCGGTCAATAGCGCAACCCCGCGCATTTTGCCCTAATTAGGATGAACCCCTTATGTTCTACCCGAGGCTGATCCTTTGCCTTGCCTGCACCGCGTCCGCCGTTGCGCCAACAATTTGGGCCGCTGGCGCGCAGGTCGAAGCTCCTGGTTATACGGCAGCGAGCGTAGTGAACGCCGCATCTTACTCTCCCGACGCTCTCGCTCCCAATACAATCGCGTCCATCTACGGAGCGCACCTATCCTACGGCACACACGCCCTAAATGCGAGCGACTTTATTGACGATGGTCTGCCCGGCACACTGGATGGCGTCAGTGTAATCATAAACGGCATCGAGGCGGGGCTGCTCTACGTCTCGCCTGGACAGATCAACCTGCTTGTCCCCAATATGCTGGCGCCCGGAGAAGCTGTCATACAAGTTACTCGTGAGGGGGTCGCCGGGCCGAGCGTCACCGTTCACTTGCACGAGACCGGTCCAGCTCTCTTTGCAGACACGAGCGATAACGCCATCGCGACTCACGCCGACTATTCGCTTATCACTGCCGATAACCCGGCCAAACCCGGAGAAGTGGTCGTGCTCTATTGCGAGGGTCTAGGCCGCACCGATCCGGATGCTTCCTCCTACCAACCAGCGCACGCCGCCGCGTTCATCAAGCACTTTGCCGATTTTTCCGTTTCGCTTGACGGTGCTCTTGTCGATCATTCGGACGTTCTGTACGCCGGCATCACACCCGAGTTTGCAGGACTCTACCAGGTAAATCTGAAGCTTCCGCTTGCGACCGCATCCAATCCCGAACTCGTGATTGCCGTCGGGCAAGCCGCAAGCGCACCCAAGATTCACCTGTTTGTGCAATAGCTCTGCGATTATTTGCCGCTGCTGTCCGAGCTACGCTCGACGGTCACTCCCAAAATGTCATAGAACTCGCATCGCCAATAACATCGATACATCCAGAAAAAGATGTTCACGCATGTTCGAGTTTGTGAACGCTCGCTGATCGTGTCGGACTCTGGTTCGCCGAAAATCGCTCGAATGACGTCTGACGCGCAGAATGGGCGTTCCAGTCAAAGTGTCTCGACGGTTTAAACGCCAAGGATCTATCCTGCCTGTGAAACCTCTTTCTTCCAGACGGTGATGTTGAAGACGGGACCGATTACCCGCGAACGGCGTAAGGTGGAGTAATCGGCTTTCACTTGGACGCAAAGTTGTCTTTCCGATGATGTTGTTGTTAGCCTCGCTGATTCATTAAACGGGGCGCACGCTCTTCGGTTATTCGGCTCGCAACGCCTCGATGGGATTCACCTTCGCGGCGCGTCGCGCTGGTAGAAAGCTTGCCGCTAGAGCTGATCCTCCGAGGAGTGTTCCTACCGCGAACAAAGTTTGCAGGTCCCAGGAACTTACTCCGAACAGCATGTGGCGCGCCATAGTTGCTGCCGCGATCGCAAAGACTGCGCCCACGCTGATTCCAACCGTCACCATCCAAGCCGATTCCCGGAGAACAAGCCCATACACTGCCATCGCCTTGGCACCTAAAGCCATACGAACGCCTATTTCGCGCGTTCTCATGCTGACCGAATAGGCGATCACCGAGTAAAGCCCAACGACGCCCAGGAGAAAAGCCATAAAAGCAAATCCGCCCACCAGCCATGCGGAAGAGCGATGGAGATAGGCTGTCGGAGAGTTCGAAATTAGAGTTTGAAGCGTCGTCTCTTCTCGCGTACCCACCTCGGAGCGGACCTGTTGAATTGCAGGCCGAAGCGCGGCTAGAATGGCTTCCGGCTGCTGCCAGGTACGTGCAACGACAGAAACATAATTGCTTGGATCTTGGTTAAAAGGATGGTATTCGGCCGGCCAGATCTCTGAATCAAGTGCACCGTCTCGAACATCCTTCACGACACCGATGATCGTTTTGATCGAGCCCGGTGTCAAACTCGTATCTCCTATTTGTTTGCCGATCGGATCCTCGCCTGGGAAATACTTACGAGCCAAAGTCTCATTAACAATCACTACCTGAGGCTTAGTTTGATCCTCTGCGTCGCTGAAGTATCGGCCTCTAATCAGCGTCGCACCGATGGTGCGAAAGTATTCGGAACTTACATCCCGCTCATTCACGATGATGTGCTTCCCGTCATAGGGCTTTCCCACAAAGCGTATCCAGTCCGTGTTTCCGTTGAAACTGACTGGCAAAACAGTTGTTACCGCAGCCGATCTTACGCCGGGGAGACCGGACACTTTGCGAATGATGTCTCGGGCTCGGGCTATGCTCCGGGCCGGTTCATACTGGTTGTCCGGGGCCGCGATGACAATCGTAGCCAGGTGGTCGGGGCGGAATCCCAAATCTACGTGCAGCAAACGGTCCAGGCTTTTGGCACACAATCCCGCTCCCATCAGGAGCACCATTGCCAGGACAAGCTCAATAGTTACCAGTTTGGAACCTAAGCGTCGCCAACCCTGACCGGCTGATCCACGGCTTCCTTCCGCCAAGCCGTCGCGCATCTTCGAAGTTACAAGGTGGAGGACCGGGATAACCGAAAAGACGCCGACCGCGAAAATAGAAAGAGCCGTGACATAAGACAAAATTCGGCTATCCATTTCAAGATGCGAAAGAAATGGCAGATGGGCGAGCATTTCTGCTGGAATCAATTTCTTCATCCCGTCAATCGCCCACCGTGCAGCAAACAAACCCAGAGCGGTGGATACGGCGACAAGCAAGAAGCCCTCTGTAACGAACTGAGTCGCCAACCGCGTCATAGAAGCTCCAAGTGCACTGCGTAAAGCGATCTCGCGTCGCCGGCTCTCCGAGCGCGCCAAAACTAAACTCGCCACATTGACGCACGCAATCCCGAGCAGCAGTAGCGCTCCGGCCAGCAAAATCATCAGGATGGGACGCAGACTTCTCGTGATTGCTTCCGCTAGTGGCATTACGCTCGCCCCTTGTCCTCGGTTCGATTCCGGATATTGCGTTTCCAGACGTTTGCTGATGAGCGTCATATCTGCCAGCGCTGCAGGGACTGATATACCGTCTTTCAATCGTGCGATGCCATTTAGGTCGTGGCAACTTCGCCGCAAGGCGCAAGGGCTCCGGGGATCAACCGTGGTCCAGAACTCCGCCGCGCCGTGAAGTGCGAAGTGGAAACCCGCTGGAAGTACGCCGATCACCGTATACGTTTTCCCACTCAAATCAAGCCTTCTATCTAAGACTGTGGTGCGCCCTCCAAAGCGATTTTTCCAAGCCGGATAAGTTAGAAGAACCGTATCGGAGCGACCAGCTGCTTCATCTTCAGGCCTGAAGTTACGTCCCAAGACCGGATGTACCCCTAGCGTTTGAAAGAAGCCAGCACTCACTTGGGCAGCTTGTACCGGCTCAATCGCTGCTCCTGTCTTCAACAGGAATCCCCCACCTCTGGAAACATCGAGCGAGTCGAAGACTTTGTTAGTAGCTTTCCAGTCCACGTAATCGAGATAGGAAAGGTTGTCGTGGGGAAACCGAGGCGTACTTTCCATCACTGCTACGAGCCTCGATGGCTGACGATACGGCAGCGGCTTGAGGAGCGCTGCGTCGACGAAAGTGAAGATCGCAATGCTTGCGCACATTGCCAGCGCAAGAACCAGCACCGCTGCTCCCGTGAATCCAGGACTCTTGCGCAACTGCCGGACCGCGAAGCGAAAATCCAGAATGAGGTGCTCGAGAAAGGGGGCCGTGCTCCGGTCGCGATAGGCCTCTTTCAAAAGTTCGATACCACCCAGCCTGAGCAATGCTTGCCGGCGCGCGTCTTCAGCAGTCATGCCGGCGCGCTGGTTGTCGGCTATGTGCATTTCGACAAGGTTTTCGAACTCCTGCTGCATCTCCTGTTCTCGTTGCTCTTTACCGACCAGCCCGAGAAGACGCACTATCCATGCCCGGAGCGATCTCATATCGGCTCTCTTTTAGCATTCAGAAATCGGGCGACTATTGCTGTAGTCTTTTCCCAACCCTGGGTCTCGCGTTCCAGCTGCCTGTGTCCCGCACGTGTCAACTTATAAAACTTGGCTTTTCGACTGTTTTCGGACAATCCCCAGTTAGAAACGATGAAGCCTTCCTGTTCCAACTTGAGGAGCGCAGGGTAAAGTGTTCCGTAGTTCAGAACAAGCAGGTTCCCGGACATTTGCTCTATCCGTCTAGCGATTCCATAGCCATGCATTGGCCCCATCACTTCCAAAGTTTTGAAAACCATCAAGGCTAGCGTGCCCTGCCAAACATCCGTCTTGTCTGCCATAAGGGCTGTATTGGTATTCCATAGCTATTGGAGCACATCTCGTATTGGAATACAATAGAACTGGCTAAAGACGGGGTGGCGCTATTGGCTTGGGCTCGACACGTGCGAAATCGCGCGATGAGACGATGCGGTGAGAACGCGTTTCCCGGTAAACCGCATATCATAAGAAATCTCCAGATGATCGCTTCCAATCGAAACTATCTTCACTACAACCCAGCTCTGGAACAGCCGGCAGCCGACGAGGCGCAAACTTTCGATGAGCTTTCACAAACCATGCAGCACATCACCCGTACCATGGCCAGCCGGTATCGTCACGCCTATCGGCCTGTTCATGCCAAATCACATGGTGTGCTGGTAGGCTCACTTGCAGTTTTGCCCGATCTGCCGGAGCATCTGACGCAAGGCTTATTTGCTCATCCCGAAGCGTATCCGGCGCTCCTTCGTTTTTCCACGAATCCAGGCGATTTGCTCGCCGATTCCGTTTCAAGCCCACGTGGGTTAGCGTTGAAAGTGCTTAATGTTGATGGTCCGAAAGTGGCAAATCACAGCGGCGAAGCCACTCAGGATTTTGTCTGTATCAACGCCGACGCGTTTGCCGCGCCCGATCCAAAGGGCTTTGTGAAACAGATCAAGCTCTTCGATCAAACCCTTGGCACGCCCGAGGAAGTGAAGCACGCCGTTTCCCTCGCGGCGCGAGCAGCAAACGCTGTCTTGAAAGCGGTCCATCTACCATCTTCCACACTGGAAGGAATCGGAGCGCCAGCGACTCACATCTTGGGCGAGAGCTTCTCGACGGTGGCTCCGCTGAGATACGGGAACTACGTTGCAAAAATCGGAATCGCACCCGCCTCTCCGAATTTGAAGGAATTGGCCGGCAAAGGAGTCGATCTCGGCGCAGACTATAACGCGCTGGAGCTGCTGATCAAGGAATTCTTTCGGACCCAGACCGGTGTTTGGGACATCAAAGCGCAACTGGCCCTCGCACCGGAAGACCCGGCGTCGAGCAGTAAAGATGGCGATTTCCCCATCGAGAAGGCGGACAAGAAATGGCCCGAAGATAAAAGCCCGTGGCAAGCCGTTGGGCGCTTGACCGTTGAACCGCAAGATTCTTACTCCGATGCACGTCAGCTATTCGTCGATGAGCAACTTTCGTTCAGTCCATGGCATGCACTCGAAGAGCACCGGCCATTAGGCGGGATCATGCGTTCGCGGTTGAAGGCGTATCAAGACGCAGCGGCGTTTCGTGGCCATCGGAACGCAAGGCCTTTGGTGGAGCCTCGCTCGCTTTCCGAGATACCTGCTTAAAACGGATGTCCCCGCTTGTGACAAATTTGCGCCTTTAATAAGGAGAGGTGCTGTTATGAATCCGTGGATTTGCGCGTTTCTGATCAGTGTGGCTGGGGGAGCGGGTGGTTTTGTGAATGCTCTGATGAGCAACAATGGCTTCACTATGCCGCGCCGGGTCGAAGGAATTTGGTGTCCTGGCGCGTTGTCGACCGTGTGGATTGGTGCGTTCGCCGCGTGGGCGTCTTGGGCTTTTTACGGGTCGGGTGTAGGCATCGATCTCGCTGACGCAGCGTCCCGGCCACATCTTCAAATGCCTGCGCTCGCCGGAGCTTTTATGGTCGGTGTCGTGGGCGCCAAATGGATCACCAACGAAGCCGACAAGCGATTGCTAAAAGAAAGCGTGAGAGTCGCCGCTTCGAAGGTCATCCCGGAAGAGAAAGCTGACGCTATTATCGCGGGGCCTCCGTTAGAAGTATTGACGAATCTCAAAACAGCTTAGTGGCGGACGACAGCCGCCCTGAGCGACTACAATGAAGAAGAGATTCGATGCTTCTCCCGCTCTTGTTGTTTTTCGTTTGCATACTAACGCTCGTCGCGCCGCGCGCGTACGCGCAGACAACGGATCGGGCTGATCCCGTTACACCGCCCTCTTCGTTCGCGCCTACTGAGCCGGCCGCTACACCGGTAACAGACCGCATAACGGTCGATCCCGGCACTCGAATTCCGCTCACGCTGATAAACAGCGTCAGCACCAAGCATTCGGTTCTCGGCGATCGCGTTTACCTCGAAACCGTGTTCCCCATTATGGCCGCCGGACGCGTCGCCATTCCTCCGGGAAGTTACGTGCTCGGAACTGTCACAGAGCTCAAGCGGCCGGGTCGCGTGAAAGGCCGGGGTGAGCTTTTTCTTCGCTTCGATTCATTGACGTTACCGAACGGCGTAGTTCGCGACTTTCGGGCGCGTCTGGCCACGGTCGACGCGCGCGGCGAAGAAAAGTTGGACCGCACCGAAGGCAAAATCACAGGCGAAGGAAATAAGGCGGGCGACCTCCGCACGATTGGGGAAGCCGCTGCGGCCGGAGCCTCTGTTGGCGTTTTGGCTGGCGCCGCTTCCAAGAGCTACGGCCTCGGCGCAGCAGCGGGAGCAGGGGCCGGCGCGATTGCCGGTCTTCTTGGTGTGCTTCTCTCGCGCGGGCCGGACGCGATACTCGCCCAGGGCAACACCGTCGAGATGGTGCTCGACCGGCCGCTCTACTTCAACCCCAACGAGCTGAACTTCGGAAACCTGCAGCCAGCCCGCATCTCCGACTCCGGTGGTCCGGCGCAACGGAAGAATAACAGCGTTCCGCGGCCCCGCTTCCCGTTCTGAACTTTGAGCCAGGGCTGGTCACCTAAATACCGCGGCGGTTTCCCCACAGATCCACGTGCAGCCTCGGGCTGAACCGGAAGCCGGTCTCCTTGCACAGTTCAGCAAGCCACGCGCCGCGCTGGCGGAGTGTGCCGGGATCCGTTCCTTCCGGCATTAAAATCACTTTGGACCGGTCCGCTTCGATACCCGCAACGATTTGACACGCTTCTTCCAAGTCGTCAGGTTGCGTGATGACGAACTTAATCTGATACTCGTAGCGGCGGATAAGCGCCCGCAGGATCTCCGGCTGGAAACGTAAGCGCTGGTGTTGTGCGCGAAACAGCCCTTCCGGAGTGGAGTTGCTAAGTTTGGGACTCAGCGAAAGCAGATCGCACTCCAGCTCTCGCGTCACTGTACCTGCGGTCTCAATTGTGATGTGCTTGCCGAGTCTGCGCAGTTCGCGCGTGAGCTCTTCGATTGCGGGCGCAATCATCGGCTCTCCACCGGTAATCACAATATGCGTGGACCCAAACGCTTCTGCCGCAAAAACAATTTCCGCAACGCTCATCTCGTCGCCCTCGGGCGCCCATGACGTGTAAGGCGTATCGCACCACGAACAGCGCAGATTGCAGCCGCTGGTCCGAATAAATACTGACGGTACGCCGACCATCGATCCTTCGCCTTGCAGCGAATAGAAGATTTCAGCGATTTTCATCGCGTAACAAGAAGAGGATCTTCGATTCCGGCTTCGGCAAAACCTTTGGCGCGCAGCAGGCAGGAATCGCAATGCTGGCAGGGGGCGCCGTCCCGCTCCGGGTCGTAGCAGCTATGCGTCAGCGAGAGATCCAATGCGAGTTCCTGCGCCAACCGCACGATGTCCCCTTTTGACTTGTCAATCAAAGGCGCGTGGACCTGGAGGTGGGTGCGGCGTTCCACGCCGGCTTTCGTTGCCAAATTCGCCATGCTCTCAAAGGCGCGAAGAAACTCGGGGCGGCAGTCCGGATAACCCGAGTAATCGAGCGCGTTCACGCCGATAAAAACATCCGCGGATTCGAGAACCTCAGCCCACGCGAGCGCAAAGGAAAGAAAAACCGTGTTCCTTGCGGGAACATAAGTAATCGGAATACCGCTCGGCATCTCCCGTACGGATCGGCTCTTGGGCACGGCGATGTCATCCGTCAGCGCCGAACCGCCAAACATACGCAAGTCAAGCTCGGCGGTCCGATGATCGGCCACGCCGATGAATGCGGCGACTCGCTCGGCAGCGCGCAACTCGGCGCGGTGGCGCTGTCCGTAGTCGAATGATAGAGCGTATAGCTCGAAGCCTTCGCGCTTGGCCCACGCCAGACAAGTCGCGGAGTCGAGTCCGCCGCTTAACAGACAAACAGCTCTCATCTGTCCTCGCGAAGCCGCAAAGCAAGCAGGACGCCCGCAATCGGAAACAAGGACATATAAACGAAAGCAGTCTGAAGCGATGTGTGGTCAGCGAGTAATCCGGCGAGTGGCACGAAGATAACGCCCGCCATTCCCCAGGCAAACCCCATCATGAGTGCCGAGACAGTCCCAATGTGATTGGGTGCGAGGCGCTGTGCCATTACGATATTCACCGGCTGCGTGGATAGAAGAACAACGCCGCTGATGACGAGCGCGATTTGTGAAAGCCAGCCCGTTGTAAAAAGAAACAGAAACACGAACGGAATCGTGGCGGCCATGGAGGCAATGATCGTTTTCTTGCCTCCGAAGCGATCGGCGAACCATCCGCCCGCGATGCTGCCGATCACTCCGCCGCCCAGATAAAGCGAAAGGCTGATACTCGCTTGCGTCAAGCTCCAACCGCGCTCGCGGATGAGATACAGAGCAAGAAATTGCGAGAACAAAACCTGCACGATCGAACGAATCAGGACGAGTACGTAAAGCGTCGTCATCGGCTTCCAAACTCCGCGAAGCGCGGCAAACTGGAGACGCTTCGCTGCGCCATGGTGAAGATTCGGGTGAAGGCAGAGAAATAAGAGCGCAGTAGCCAAAACTGCGGGAAGCGCCATGTAAGCCGCCCCGTGAAGGCCCGACGAAGCCGCGATCGCCGAGAAGAATAACGGACCGACTGCCATTCCGAGAGTACCCGCGCTGATGAAGTAAGCCATTGCCTGCCCGCGGTTGGCCTTCAGGCCGGCAGTTGCATTGCCTGCGGCTTGTGGGTGGAATGATGCCATTCCAGCGCCTCCTGCGAAGACCATCAGCACGAGCACTGCGAAATTCGGCGCCCAACCAAGGGTGGAAATAAAAACCCCGCTGACCAGGGGAGCAAACACGGTGAAATGCCGTGACCGCCATCGGTCAGAAAGCCATCCATAGAACGGTTGTGTTACCGAAGACGAAAAGGAAAGCATCCCCGCGAGAAGACCCGCTTGGGCGAGGCTCAGTCCGAAATGCGCGATCAGCAGAGGCTGCAGAACGCCGAGAGCGGTCGAGTAAAGATCCACCACGAAGTGACCGAGGCAGAACAGAAGAAGCGTCGCCGTTCCAGTCTGGACAGCGCTGGAAGAGATAGATGGAGGGGTATCCAGAACAGCGCTGTCAGACTGCATGGTTCGATTAATTCGTGAGCGCGCTCTCCACGGAGCGCACCAGATCCTGGGGTTTGAACGGCTTCCGGATCACTCTGCGTCCACGCAGGGGGTTTTTTTCTGACATGCGCGCAAGCGCCTCCGCACTCGACTTAAAGCCGGTCATAAGAACGATCGGGAGCCCCGGCCAGCGCTCGTTGATTTCACGCGATAACGTTAGTCCGTCGAGATGAGGCATTTTCACATCCGTCAGCACCAGGTCGAAAGCGCCCTCGCGCTCTGAACAGATCTGAAGCGCGTTACGTCCGTCGACCGCTGTCACTACGGTGAATCCGGCTCGTTTCAGAACAAATTCCGCCAATTGCAAAATGAGCGGCTCGTCATCGACCACAAGAACAATTTTCGCTGGGTTAACCGGCATGCTGGAGAGTTAGTCTTCGAAAGCCTGGAACTTGGCGCGCCCGGAGAGATTCGAACTCCCGGCCTACTGGTTCGAAGCCAGTTGCTCTATCCGGCTGAGCTACGGGCGCGCATTTACTGGTTATTATACAAGCTACTGTGTCAGTGGACTCGTCACATCATGAAGTTGAAATCAAACTTCGAGCTCCGAGTGCAGCTGCGGGCGCGGAGTTGCTCACCACCCATGGGTTTCGACTTTTGAAGCCGAGAGTCTTCGAGCGCAACGTTCTGTACGACACTGCCGAAGGTGAGTTGCGGAGTTCTGGACGTTTGCTGCGAGTGCGTGAAGTAGGTAACAAATCGATTCTCACTTTCAAGGGTGAGGCCGTCCCAGGGCGTCACAAAGTTCGAGAGGAACTTGAAACTGAGGTGCGTGATAGTTCGATTTTGAAAACGATTCTCGAGCGCCTCGGCTTTAAGCCAACGTTCATCTACGAAAAATATCGAACCGAGTTCAGAGACGAAGCGGAGGACGGAACGGCAACTCTCGACGAAACCGCTATCGGAACATTTCTCGAGTTGGAAGGCGATGGAGTGTGGATTGACGCGACCGCCCAGCGGCTCGGGTTTGAAGAGTCCGATTACATCACCGCCAGTTATGGGCGCTTGCAGATGGAATGGTGTCAATCGCATCGCTTCGAAATGCGTGACCTGCTTTGGGTAGAACCAGAGCGGATAGGTAATCCGTTTCCGGATTGATACAGCAGCAAGCTTCGAATCGGCCCCAGAAGCGCGTGTTGCCTCTCCAGCCGAAGCCTTCCGCCTGTATGGGCATAGAGCCCACAACGACTTCACTGACGCGCGACTGCCCACGCCCAGGTGTTCGAAATTGTGAGTGAATTTGTACCATGACACTCTCGGCGCTCGCCCACTCACGGTGGTAGAGTATTACATCGTACGCAAACTCATATCAATGACCCGCACTCGTTCGCTCTATCTCATTCTTCTTACGTTTCTCTTTGCTTTCTCAGCGACGGCTTACCCGGTAGCCGTGAGCATGAACCTGAGTTTTAGCGGCAACGACCCCCTGCAGCTGGGGGGCTCCACCGGAACCCTCACGACATCTTTGGAAAGCGCAACCGCTGCACCAGGAGCGACTTCTGCCTCGTATCCGGCCACCATCATATTGAACATTCCGTCGAAGAGTATCACTAATGCGAGTTTCAGCGGAACTCTCACGATCACCAGTAGCGGGCAGCTTTCTGGAAGTTTCAGTGATTCGCAAAATCCACCAGACACGATCAGTGTCTCCCTGAGCGTAGTCGGTGTGACATTTCCTGGACCGGTCCCTTTTGCGTTCGGAACGGCTAGTTTAGGGGCCGGTTCAACGGTGAACTATTCCGTGGTCGGTGTCTCCGGAACGGTCGGCGTTTCCGGGACCGTGAGCGCTTTGGGATTGACTGCAAGTCCAACAACTGCTATCAGCCGAAGTTACCAGAGCGGAGGTTCCAGTCCGGCGCCCGCGACGATATCCATCGGCTCAAATAATCCCGCGACACCCTCCCTGAGCTTTGTTGCAAGCGTTCAGGCCGGGTCCGGCGGATCTGCAAACTTCCTTACTTTGTCGGCTACGAGCGGAACAACGCCGGGCGCGGTGACAGCTACTTTTAGTACTACAGTCGCCGCGGGAACGTATACGGCTTCGATCTTGATCAACACGGCCGGATCGACTACTGGTGCGATCTCGATACCCGTGACTTATACAGTGAGCGGTGGAGGTGGTCCGCCGCCAAGCGGTTTCGTGGCAAACCCTGCGAGCCTCTCCTTTACGTTTCAACTAAATGGTTCAACTCCCGCTTCCCAAACGGTGGCGTTAACTTCAACCACTTCCACCCAACATACGTTCACGGTTAGCTCCGATCCCTTCATTACGGTAACGGCTTCCGCGACCACCACGCCCGCTATTCTGACAATCAACGTCAACACCGCGGGATTAGCGGCCGGATTGTATAACGGGACGATTCAAATTACTTCTACAGGCGCAAGCATCACGATTCCCGTTACCTTGACAGTTACGTCCGGTCCGCCTCCGCCCGCGCTACATATCTACCCTTCAGCTAGTTTGACTTATTTCTTTTCTCAGGTCGGCAATAACTCGCAAACGCAGCCATTGACGATCGACGTCACCGGATTGACAGAATATTACACGGTCACGGTTGTCACCGGATCTTTTCTCAGCCTGATCGCAGCCACGGGGCAGACTCCGGGCACCGCCTATGTAACGGCAAATACTGCTGGACTGGCGGCAGGTAGTTACACGGGAAGCATACAAGTGACGGCAACCAACTTCCCCTCGATTACCATTCCGGTGTACCTGACCGTTGGCCCAATACCAACGGCATCTTTCAATGCAGATCCCATTACGCTCACCTTTAATTACACCGAGGGGCAATCAGTTCCGGCAACCCAGAACATTACACTGACCAGTTCGAAAGAAACCACTTTTTTCGTTAGTGGCATCGCTCCGTTTCTAACTGTTACTCCCACGAATGGAACTGTGACAGGAACGTTTGCGGTCGGTCTCAATGTGACTGGCTTGAGTCCCGGTGATTACTCGGACGTGTTGATCGTGAGTACGCCCCTGGGATTGTCGGCGAGCATTGCGGTCACTGTGCATGTAACCGCAGCACCAACTTCGTCGATTACCGCAGCCCCCACTTCACTCGCTTTCACGTCTCCGCCACTTCCCGGATTCAGTTTGACTCAGCAGGTCAGTTTGACAGGAACGACCGGTACAAAGTACACCGCGCTTTCCGGAACTCCCTGGTTGACGGTCACTCCGGGGCTGGGCACCGTGCCCGCAAATCTCACGGTAGTTGCGAATCCCGCGGGTTTGGCAGCCGGAGATTACACAGGGTCTGTCGTAATTGTGCCGGCTGACCCATCACTTGCAACCATTACACTCCCTGTAACTCTGAACGTCGCGCAAGCTTCGACAACCCAGTTCTCCGTCTTCCCGTCAGCGCTCGCATTTACCTTTACCGAGAACGGACCATCCCCCACAAGTCAAACGATCGCGCTAAGCGCATTGCCAGGCAGCACAAGTTACTCCGTATCTACTCTCGGTTTGTCTTGGATTACAGCGAGCCTTTCGGCGGATGGAACTGACCTGAGTGTGATGGCTAATCCGTCGGGCCTAGCTGCCGGAGTTTACTCAGGAACGGTCCGAATCAGTGCCGGCGCGTCCTCAGTCTTCTTGCCGGTCACCTTAACGGTTTCGACAACACCGGCAATCGGCGTAAGTCCGGCGGAACTGACCTTTAGCGTGCAACCCAACGGCGCAGCACCGGCCGCTCAAAAGGTTGCTTTCACCGTTTTCTCTGAAGCCTCAGATACGGCCACTTCCGATTCCGCTTGGCTCACCGCCATCATTCTTCCCGCACTTCCGGGCACTGTCTTCGTTGCCGTGGACCCAAGCGGCTTAACAGCGGGCACTTATCAGGGGAACGTGACGGTGTCCAGCCCGGGCACACCGCCCATAACCGCCGCAAAAATTCCCGTAACTCTCAATGTCAGCGCAAACTCCGCACCAGCATTGACCATCGTTACAAACGGCATCAGTTACCAATCGCAAATCGGTGCGCCAGGTCTCATCATCTCTTTGTGGGGCATGGGCCTAGGTCCGGCGACTCCCGCCTATCCGCAAGCAAGCGCCACTAGCGTCGGCACGAACGCGGGTGGCACGCAAGTGCTGGCTGACGGCACGCCGTGCCCAATCCTGTTTGCTTCTGATCAGCAAGTGAACGCGATTTTGCCGTTCTCACTTGCGGGCAAAACGGCAACCGAGATTGCTGTGCAATATCAGGGCGCGACGTCCAATCGCTTCAGCATGCCGCTCCATTCTACAGCGCCTGCGATTTTCAGCGCGGATGCATCCGGCACAGGCGGCGGCGCAATCCTGAATCAGGATCTCAGCTTGAATAGCGCATCTAATCCAGCCCCGGCGGGAAGCATCATCGCGATCTATGCGGGAGGAGCGGGCGCGATGACTCCCGCGGTCACCGACGGCGAATTGGTTCCCGTTCAGCCTCCGTTTCCGGTGCCAGTGGCGTCGGCGACAGTGACCATCGGCGGGCAAACAGCTCCGATTGCGTACTACGGAGCGGCACCCGGCTTGGTCGCCGGAGTAGTGCAACTGAATGTCACGGTTCCCACAGGGTTAGCCGCAGGCCCGCAGCCGGTTGTGATGACCATTGACAATGGCGCGAGCCAGCCCAATCTGAACGTGTTCGTAAAATAGCTCGCGACCGATTTTCTCGAAAAAGCTGTTCCCGCTCCGATATGTTCCTCGTGAGCGGTTTTTTCGAGCATGCCCGGGAGATCTTCGAAACCGCTTCACTCGCGCCAGAGGGGACTTCGGCCGAGCTGAGCATTCTGATTCACCGTCACGGTCAGATTCACGTGATCGCGAACGGAGAGAGTTCGCTCTAAGCCTTACGCGCACAGTATGGCTGCACCTCCGCATTCCGCGTCATCCGCGACGGAAAGAAGCTTCGAGTGGAAGGACGCAATGGGAGCACGCGCTGCACGCTGGAAAAGCCAGGTAGCGACGGCGCGAACTCCTCAGATGATTTCGCGAACAGGCTCTTTCAGGACCGCCCGCTCTATTCCGTAACCGGCACTCTGGCGCTCACGTAACGCGGCAATCGCGCCAGCATGAACCCAAACAAAATGTGCGCGATGAGGATCGGCCGGTCTGGGCTATAGAGTGGAATCAGCGGATTCAGCCGCCGCCACACCCAATCGTACATAACGAAGTAGTAGCCGAGCGCGATTATTACGCCGAACAGCAGCAAGCGCGTTCGCGGAAGCCGTACCGGCACTACCGACGCGAATAGCGCGCCAAGCAAACTGTATTGCGTAAGATGCAGCGCGAGCCCCGCGGCCGAAAACTTACCAAACCCCGTCCGCAGCGCTCCATCGCCACCGAACGTCGTGGCCATAAGATTGGGAAACCACCATATGGAATGCCGCGACCACAACATCGTGATCCCCATCCAAGCGATCATGACCCAAGCGCCTGCCATCCCCGCTTGCAGGCCGCCGAGAAAGGGAGAGGACGTCACTTTGTGATTCATTCCTGCGATTTATTCCCCGCGGGCATCTGTAACGGTTAGCCTATACTGACTGGAAGGCAAACGCAAAAACGTCCTCTATAGAACACATGAAACGCCGGGTCGTGATTACTGGGATCGGGGCGATCAGCCCGAATGGGCTCGGCCGGGAGACGTTTTGGGATGCCACGAAGCGCGGTGTCAGTGGCGTCGGGCGTATCACGCGCTTCGACCCATCCAGGCACGCCGTACAGGTAGCGGGCGAAGTGCGCGGTTTCGACGAGAGCCAGTATGTGACACAGAAAGACCGGCCGCATGTTTCGCGTGTGGCGCCGCTCGGAATCGCTGCCGTAACGGAGGCGTTGCGAGACGCAGGCATCGAGCCGGCTAATTTGTCGCGTGAAGAACTGCGGCAAATCGGTGTGCTGGTTGGCTCGGGCGGCGGAAGCGGAGAATTTTCCGAGGAGCAGTATCGGCTTTTTTACTCCGGTCAACAGAAGCTTTGCAGCGTCTATACCATTCCGACGTCGACTATCGGAACGCTCGCCAGCGAGATCTCGATGCGGTTCGGGTTTCGTGGCCTGAGCCATGTCGTGTCTACCGGCTGCACATCATCAACGGACGCGATCGGTTACGCGTTCCGGCACATTCAGTCAGGCGTGCTTCCTTGCATGATCGCGGGCGGCGTCGACGCTCCAATTGCGCCTTTGATTCTGCGGGGGTTCATTGTCATGCGCATCTTGACTGCAAGTTGGAATTCGCAGCCCGAGCGCGCGTCGCGGCCTTTCTCACGGGACCGCGATGGCTTTGTGATTGGCGAAGGCGCATGGTTCTTTGTTCTGGAGGATCGTGAAAGAGCGCGGGCCCGCGGCGCTCACATTTACGGGGAAATTGCTGGGTACGCATCGACTTGCGAGGCGTATCATCGCGTCCGGCTGGAAGAATGCGGCGAGGAACCGGCTCGCACGATCGAAATGGCTGTTGAAGAAGCGGGCATCGCCCCGGAAGCCGTGTCCTATGTGAACTATCACGGCACGGCCACTGAACTCAACGATAAGATTGAAACGCGGGCCATCAAGCTTGCGTTCAATGGGCACGCTTACCGCCTGGCCGGTTCTTCGCTTAAGAGCATAATCGGCCATCCGCAAGGCGCATGTGGAGCAGCCGGAATCGCAGCAACACTTCTCGCGATGCGCGATAAGGTTTTACCCCCGACGCTCAACGTGGAAGAGCCGGACCCGGAGTGCGATCTGGATTATGTTCCCGACCGGGCGCGTCCTCTCGACTTCGAATATGCGGTCGCGAACTGTATCGCGTTCGGCAGCAAGAACTCGGCGATCGTTCTGCGGAACAACTAACCAAAGCCAATGTCGACGAAGATCGCCGGCGTCACAGTGATTGGGGCAGGTCCGGCGGGCTCCACTGCTGCTATCTCAGCGCGGCGCGCCGGGGCGGAAGTCACACTCTTCGACAAATCTAAATTCCCCAGACAAAAGGTGTGCGGTGAATTTCTGTCACCGGAAGCGGCTTTGATTTTCGAGGAGCTCGGGGTTGTCGCGGCATTCCGCGAACTAAACCCTTTCATGATCCGAGAAGCGCGCGTCCAAATCGGAAGTCTGGAAAAGACATGGACACTTCCCGAACCGGCATTTGGCATTAGCCGCTATGCGCTGGACCAGTTTCTCCTCCGCCAGGCCGAACGCGCGGGTGCCCGATTCATTCGCGAGCCGGCTGAGCCCGGGAGCGATCCCGTTGTCATAGCATGGGGCAGGCACGCAAGTGGGCGCGCCGGGAGCCGCTTGTTCGGATTCAAAGCACACTTTTCCGGACCAACCAACGACTCCATCGATCTGTTTTTCGATCGGGATCTTTATACCGGAATGAACCGCGTCGAAAACGGCCTCACTAACGTTTGCGCATTGGCTTCTGAAACACTGCTGCGACGCTTCGACTTCAACATGGACCAAGTGCTGGCTAGTTCTCCGGCGATGGCGGAACGGATTGGTGCGCTGACACGCAAGATGGATTGGCTGATTACCGGGCCGTTAGTTCTCGGTCAACGATTCGCTCGCAATCAGCACTCACAGGCTTACCATGCTGGAGATTCGTTAGGTTTTGTGGACCCTTTTACAGGCTCCGGGATGCTCGGGGCAATTGCGACCGGGTTTCTCGCTGGTTCCTATTGCGCGCGCGGAATTCGTTTGGACCAGTATTGGTCCGACTGCCACGAACTCCTCGACCGGCAGTATCGCGCGTCCGCCCTGTTCCGCAAATTTGTCGAGTGGCGCGTTGCGGGACCGCTGGCGCAACTTGTGCCGGGCGGGCAACTCTTTCACTGGACTCGCCCTCGCGTAGAGCAGATGCTTGGGCATGGCCGGAGCAACCGCGCATTCACCGCAGATGAAACAAGCTGAGCCGCGGAAGACGGTGACGCTCGAGCAGCTTGCGATCGAGCAGCTGCTGCTCGAGCATCGCCAGTTGCGGCGCGCTCATCTTGCGCCGGAACGGCTGCAGCGCGCTGTCTAATTCGCGCCGCGCTTCCAGCGCTTCCGACTCGCTTTCTCGCGAGCGTGCCATTGCGATCATCTTCTGCTCGAGAACAGTGAGACGCCTCTCCATCTCCTCTAGGTCGGTCAGATGCTCAGACATTAGTGTTTCGAGGCCCTGCGCAACCTCTTCGAAATGACCTGCCTCCCGAAGCGCCGCAAGATTCGTGTCGAAGAAGGCCATAAGTTCGCTTTGCTCAAATGGTTCACTCTCCTTTTGGCTCTCCCGCGGCGAGGGAGTTCGTTGCGCTTCCGTTAGTACGGCCTGTGAGCAGAACGTCAACGAGTTCACCATCCGCGTTTTGTTGCGGCGCGCGCGCCACTTTTCAAACGCAATATCAATCCCTCGCAGGACAGCCTCGAGTGGAACTTCAGAGTTTTTCCACGTCTCGATTAGCGCCCAGTCGAGCGGAGACAACAGAAACAGACTGGTTCCGCGTGCCCGCTGAAAATGCTCTTCGATCTCAGTGAAGTAGTTGAAGTAATTGCGCAGGTCGCTCAATGCCGCTGGTTCCGCTCCCAAATGAGCCGCAAGCCTTCGAGCGTCAAATGCGGGTCGACGATGCGCAGATATCGCGAATCCTTTGCAATCAAACTGGCTTGGCCGCCGGTCGCAACGGTTTTTGTGTCATCGCCAAGCTCACCGCATAAGCGTTCCACAATGTGATCGATCGCGCCCAACGCTCCGAAATAGAGGCCCGATTGCATGCTCCGGACCGTATTCGTTCCAATCACGCGTTCCGGCCTTTCGAAAGATACGAAGGGAAGCCGTGCCGTTTTGGCAAACAGCGCTTCCACTGAGATCCCGATGCCGGCCGCAATGGCTCCTCCCAGATACTCACCCCGGCGCGAGATCGCGTCGAACGTGATCGCGGTTCCGAGATCTACTACGATGCACGGACCGCCGTAACGCGCGTATGCAGCGACACCGTTGACCAGCCGGTCCGCTCCCACTTCCTGTGGATTGTCGCTGAGGATTGGTAGACCCGTATCGGTTTCGTGCGTGACGAACATCGCGCTCATACCGAAATAACGCTTCGCCATTTCGGCCAACGGCTGATCGACCGGCGGTACCACGCTCGCCACAATCATTCCGCTCATCTCCGCAACGTTCATTTCGGCAAATGTGAATAGATTTCGCAGCAGGATGCCCCACTCGTCCGAAGTCTGATCGCGAACGGTGCGAAGCCGGCGATTATCGACGAGACGATCGCCTTCGAAGACGCCGATCGTCACGTTCGTGTTTCCCACATCGAGCGCCAGCAACATGCAATTAAATTGTACGGTGCTTAGGCGGCTCGCACCCCGCCTGCGATGACGGTTTCGAAACGGCCATCCGGCTTACGCACGCGCAGAAAGCCGCGTGAGTCCAGCCCGGCTGTGGAGCCTCGCAGAACGCGGTCTCCCAGATCAACGGCGACGGATTTGTGCCGTGCCCAGCTTGACGCGCGTTCCCAGGCGGACAGGACCTCCTCGACCGGAAGCGAGATCGCGCGCGGGACCTGTTCGAGAAGAGCGTCGAGCACATCATCGCGCCGGAAGTCGAGATTGGTTTCAAGCGCGAGTGAAGTGGCGATGGTGGCAAGTTCCGGCGCGAAACAGCGGTTCGTGATGTTGATCCCGATGCCCGCGACGGCGTCGTGATGCTGAGCCTGCACCAGGATGCCGCCGAATTTCTTTTCGCCGAGCATCAAGTCGTTTGGCCAGCGAATATCGCAATGCAGAGACGTCACTCGCGCAATCGCTTCGCGTGCCGCGAGGCCGAGCGCCAGCGTGAGCAACGGATGAGCGGTCAAAACAAGTGAAACGTAAAGCCCCGCGCAGGCAGGCGATTCCCATTCATGGCCATGACGCCCGACGCCGGCTCGTTGTTCGTCGGCTACCACGACCGAACCAACCGGCATCTCTGCAGCGACGTGCATGGTTGATTCGACGGTGCCAAATCGGTGGATATGCCAGTTCAAAGCAGCTCGAGCCGGAAGCTAAGATCCATCGCACGCGCAGAATGTGTGATTGCGCCGACGGACACGAAGTCCGCCCCGGCTTCCGCATATTCTCGAACGTTCGCAAGCGTGATGCCGCCCGACAACTCGACCGTGGCGCGGTGATCGATGAACTGCACCCACTCCCGAGCTTCTCTTGGCGAAAGGTTGTCGAGCAATAGCCGAGTCGCCCCGCAAGCAAGCGCTTCGTCGAGCTCAGCGCGCGTTCTGACCTCGATCTCCACCGGAAGTTCTCCCGCGCTGGCTGACGCGTTTTGGAGAGCCGCGCGCACCCCACCCGCCGCGGCGATGTGATTGTTCTTGATGAGCACCGCATCGAACAGTCCCATGCGATGGTTCGTTGTCCCTCCCGCATGCGCCGCCATCTTTTCGAGCCGCCGCAGCCCAGGCGTCGTCTTGCGTGTATCCAAAACGCGGCAGCCGGTGCCCGCAACCGCGTTCGCAAAGGCTCGCGCAAGGGTAGCGATTCCGGAAAGCCGCTGCAGAAAGTTCAACGCAACGCGCTCGCACGCGAGCAGAGTGCGTGCTTCGCCCCGAACGACCGCCATCACTTCGCCGTCCTCACAGCGGTCGCCATCGCGCTTTAACAATTCGAGATGCTCAATACCTTCGCGCGCTTCGTAGATTAATGGAAGCAGATCGAGACCGGCGATTACGAGTGCTTCGCGCGCGAGAAATCGCCCGCGCGCCCTCTGTTCCTCCGGCACGCAGATCGCACTCGTAATATCCCCTGACCCAATATCCTCGGCAAGCGCGCGTTCGACTGCAGCGAGCACTTCAGGATGCGCTTCGGAAGTTGCCGGAGTCACGATGGCGCGAATCACTGGATCGGGCGATCGAGTGAAGACTCGATCTTGCGAAGCTGCGCCTGGTAATCGGCCAGCTTCGTCCGGATCCCGTCAATTACTTTAGCTGGAGCGCGGCCGAGAAACGTCTCGTCGGATAGCTGCCGTTCGGCATTCGCGATCACTTTAGAGAGCTGGTCGCGTTCCTTTTCGAGCCGCTGTTTCTGCGGGCCGAGTTGCGCAGCCGACATTTCGATGGCGAGCGCAAAATCGGCTGTGGATCCGACGCCCGCTAATCCTTGCGGCGCGGCACCGGCAACGAAGGAAAGATCCAGTTCGGTCAGTTTCGCAATCGCTCCATTTTGCCGACCGATCAGCTCCAGCACCGCAGGATCCGCATACAAGGTTCCACCCAAACGCTGTCTCGGATCGAGTTTCATTTCGGCGCGTAAATTCCGCGCTGTTGTTATGACGGATTGCACCAGCGTCATGTTGCGTTCCGCCTCTTCGTCATGCAGCTCCTGGCGGAACACGGGAAACGACGCTAGCGCGATCGACACGGGACGGCCCGCATGGGGGAGAACCAGCCGCTGCCAGAGCTCTTCAGTTAGAAACGGCATCACCGGATGAAGCAGCCGAAGCGCGGCCTCGAAAGCCGAGAGAAGATTTCGCCAATCCGCATTCAAACCGGAGTTTTCGTGAAAACGGAGCTTCTTCAGCTCCACATACCAGTCGCAAAACTCGCCCCAGAAGAAATGCCACACACTCTGTGCCGCCTCGTGATAACGATGCGCTGCGATCGCGCGGTTCACTTCTTCGGCACAGCGGTTCAGCCGGGAAAAAATCCAGCGGTCTTCGAGCGCATCGCCTTCCACGGTGTACTCCGACGGTTTCTCCGGCGCCCATGGCTCAACCGCGCAGCGCTCCATGTTTAGAAACAGGAACCGCGACGCATTCCAGATTTTGTTCGCGAAAGCGCGGGAACTCTCCAGACGATCAGTGGAGAAGACAATATCGGTGCCCGGCGCCGCTCCGGTTAATAAAGCCATCCGCACGGCGTCCGTTCCATACTGTTCGGTGACTTCGAGCGGATCCACTACGTTGCCCCGGCTTTTGGACATTTTCTGGCGCTCCGCATCGCGAACAAGTCCATGAATATAAACCTGCCGGAACGGAACCTCCTTCATGAACTCGAGGCCGAACATAACCATTCGTGCGACCCAGAAGAATAGAATGTCGAAGCCGGTGATGAGAAGTGTCGTCGGATAAAATGTGCAGAGGTCGTCGGTTTGATCCGGCCACCCAAGAGTCGAGAAGGGCCACAAACCGGAACTGAACCAGGTATCGAGAACATCCGATTCCTGCCTCAATTCATTGCTCCCGCATACGGAGCAAGCCGGCGGATCTTCGCGCGCCACGATCATCTCGCCGCACTTCTCGCAATACCACGCCGGTATACGATGCCCCCACCAGAGTTGCCGCGAAACGCACCAATCGCGAATGTTGTACATCCACTCGAAGTAAGTCTTGGTCCAGTTCTCCGGAATAATATCGATGGACTTACTTTCGACTGCGGCGATCGCCTTCTCGGCTAGCGGCTTGGTTTTGACGAACCATTGTGTGGAGATCAGTGGTTCGATGACCGTTTTGCAGCGGTCACAGACGCCAAGGTTCAATGTGTGATCTTCGGTTGCGACAAGCGATCCATCCACCGTTAAAGCTTCCACGATGCGCTCCCGCGCCTCAAATCTGTCGAGACCTGCAAATCGGCCAGCCTCCGCGGTCATCTTTCCGTTTTCATCGATCACCTGAATGCGCGGAAGATGATGGCGTTTGCCTGCCTCGAAATCGTTTGGATCATGCGCCGGCGTAATCTTGACCGCGCCCGTGCCGAACTTCGGATCCGCAATCTCATCAAGAACAATCGGAACCTCACGACCGATGAGCGGAACGCGAACTGTTTTGCCGTGCAGATCCTCATACCGGGCATCGTTGGGGTTGACAGCGACAGCAGAGTCGCCCAGAATCGTCTCCGGCCGCGTAGTTGCAACTTCGATCGTTCGTTCTGATCCAACGACCGGATATCGAACACGCCACAAGTGTCCGGGGGTTTCCTTGTGAGCAACTTCCAGATCCGAAATCGCGGTCTGGCAGCGCGGGCACCAGTTGACCATGTACTGCCCGCGATAAATTAGACCCTTCTCGTAGAGACTGACGAAAACTTCGCGCACGGCACGCGACAAGCCCGGGTCTAGCGTAAATCGCTCGCGGCTCCAATCACAACTCGTGCCCAACCGGATCATCTGGCGCTTAATGGTTCCGCCGGACTCCGCCTTCCATTCCCAAACGCGCCGTTCAAATTCCGCTCGTCCTAACTGCCGCCGATCGACGCCTTCCGCCCGAAGCTTGCGCTCGACCACCATTTGCGTCGAAATACCCGCATGGTCCATGCCTGGTAGCCAAAGTGTGTTCTCCCCGAGCATGCGATGCCAGCGCACGGTGACATCGATCTCCGTGTGCTCGAGCATGTGACCCATATGGAGAGAGCCGGTCACGTTTGGTGGAGGGATTACTAGTGAGAACGTGCGTTTCTCACTCGGAGCAGATGCGCGAAAAATGCCCGACTCAATCCACCATTGTGCCCAATGCGGCTCGAACCGTTGGGGCTCGTAAACTTTCTCGATCTGCATGGTGGGATAACTGATTTTACCAATCGGCTTCTATCAACCGGAGCTGATTCCTATAATGTGACTATGGAATTCCAGCTTGCCGTGAGCTACGAGCCAAGGGGCGATCAAGTTGCGGCCATCGCCGATCTTACTCGCGGTATTCACGATGGCGAAAACCATCAAGTTCTGCTGGGAGTTACTGGGTCCGGTAAAACGTTTACGATGGCCAAAGTGATCGAACAGATCGGCCGGCCCGCTCTCGTTCTGGCACACAACAAAACGCTTGCTGCCCAGCTCTATCACGAGTTCAAGACATTCTTTCCGAAGAATGCGGTCGAGTACTTCGTAAGTTACTACGACTACTATCAACCCGAAGCCTATATTCCATCCGGTGATGTTTATATCGAGAAAGAAGCAACAATCAACGATGAGCTCGATAAGCTGCGTCTTTCCGCTACGCGTTCGCTATTCGAACGACGCGATTGCATCATTGTTGCCAGCGTAAGTTGTATTTACGGGTTGGGTTCGCCAGACGCTTACTACGGCATGCTGCTGATGCTCGAAAAAGGCCAGAAGATCTCGCGTAGCGCCATCATCTCCAAATTGGTCGACATCCTCTACGATCGCAACGATTCGGATTTTCGCCGTGGGACTTTCCGTGTACGCGGCGATACGGTCGAGATTTTTCCCACTTACGACGATTTCGCTTACCGAATCGAGCTTTGGGGCGATGAAGTCGAGAGTCTTTCTCAAATTGACCCGTTGCTCGGACAGGTACGACAGACATACATTCGGTTGCCAATCTACCCGAAGACACACTATGTAATGAAGGATTCGACGAAAGAGCAAGCCATGTCGTCGATCCGGGAAGAGCTTGGCGTCTGGCGCCCGCACCTCGAGGAACAGGGGAAAATCATCGAAGCTCAGCGACTCTACCAGCGCACGATGTTCGACTTAGAGATGATGCGCGAAATCGGCTATTGCCATGGGATCGAAAATTATTCACGCCATTTTTCCGGACGGTCGCCGGGAGAACCACCTCCCACTCTGCTCGACTACTTACCGCAAGACTCGGTGATGTTTATCGATGAGAGTCATCAAACTGTGCCGCAACTTCATGGCATGTACCATGGCGATCGTTCCCGCAAAGAAATCCTGGTTGCTCACGGATTTCGATTGCCGAGCGCGCTGGACAATCGCCCTCTTACTTTTGACGAATTCGAGCATCGTGTCAATCAGATCGTTTACGTTTCTGCTACACCAGGTCCCTACGAACTCACTAAGGCTTCGGGAGTCGTCGTGGAACAGATTATCCGGCCGACCGGACTTCTCGATCCTGAGATCGAAATTCGCCCGATCAAAGGTCAGGTCGACGATTTACTTCACGAGATTCGAAAGAGAGTCGAACGGAACCAGCGCGTTCTGGTTACCACGTTAACCAAGCGCATGGCCGAGAACTTAGCCGAATACTACTCCGAAGTCGGAGTTCGTTGTAACTATCTTCACTCGGAAGTCAGCACGCTGGACCGTTTGAAGATCCTTCGCGACCTTCGCCGCGGCGAGTTCGACGTGCTGATCGGGATCAATCTTCTACGCGAAGGGTTGGATCTACCGGAGGTTTCGTTAGTCGCCATTTTGGATGCGGACAAAGAAGGGTTTTTACGGTCGAGTGGTTCGCTGGTCCAAACCATCGGGCGGGCAGCGCGCAATCTGGAAGGTCGCGCGATCCTCTACGCCAATGTGGTGACCGACAGCATGAAACAGGCGATCGACGAAACGAATCGCCGAAGAAGCGCGCAGTTGGAATACAACGAGCGCAACGACGTAACTCCGCAGTCGATTATCAAGCCAATTGACATGAGCCTGGTGGCCATCGCGGAGGGCGACTACGTCACCGTGCCGATTGAAGCCGATCTAGAGATAGAGGATCTCTCGCCACGCGAGCGCGACGACCTAATTACTCAACTCGAACACCGTATGCGCGATGCCGCAAGAAAGTTCGAGTTCGAGAAGGCGGCCCAGCTTCGCGACAAGGTCAAACTGCTTCGGACGAAGGATGTGGCAGGGATTGGAATTCCTGCCTGATGCATTACGGCTTGATCGGTGCGGGGCCGGTGAGCCAATATCTGGCAGGTAAGCTGCCCGCGTTGGGTAAGCATTTGGGACCGGTGGCAGCGTCCAATCATCGTTCTGCTAGCCGCATTGTAAACACGCTACGCGCCGGTGTGGCAATGCGAGACATTTCGGGGTTAGCCGATGTCAATCTGATTCTGGTTTGTGCTCCAAGCAATCACATTCAGGCACTCCTCCCGATTCTGAATGAGAGCGATCTGGATTGGAAGAATAAATCTGTTGTGTTGTGCAACAGCACGTCATTCAGCGAAGCTTTGGAGCGTCTCCGAGCAAAGGGCGCTTCCGTCTCCTCCCTTCGTCCACTCTGGGGATTAGCGCGTCACTACCTGGTTGAAGGAGACAAACACGCTGTGAAAGCAGCGCGTCATCTGGTGCGCGATTTGTGCGGAACGCCGGTTGAAATCCGTCCCGAAGGCGCACCGCTCTACTGCGCCTCCGTGACTTTCGCAAACTCACTGTTTACTCCTCTGCTCGAAGCAAGCGTGGCCTCGATTCGCGCGACCGGAATCTCCGGTTCCGCCCGCTGCCAAATCTTAGAAGCCTCATTTCTACAAACGCTCCGCATGTTTTTGTACTCGGGTCAGAAGAGTTGGGCGGGTACCGTTGCGGTGCGGGATCAATCTGCCATGGCGAAGGAAATCGACGCCCTTCGGTCAATCGATCCGCGTTTGGCGAATCTTTATTCTGCGATCTCCGAGAATGCGCTGGAGCTCTTCAAGAGCAAGCGCCCGAGACAGAAGTCTCTTGAAAAATCCTAATACCAGCAAACCCGGCCGCCCCTGCGTTGCGGCACGATTCAATGCTCTCCGGCAGAACACCGCCCAGTGCGATCACCGGAATGGATGACACTCGCACCGCCTCTCGGAGCACGTCAAGCCCAAGCGCCGAGGACTTCCCGGGAGTCTCGAATATAGGGGCGAGCAGCGCGAGATCGGCGCGCTCCGCATTCGCTCTTCGAACGTCCTTCACGCTGTGGCAGGAAACCGAGATCAGAGGAGACGGAGAGAGCCGGCGTAGCAACAGAGGAGCCGGTCCGTTTCCCCGCAAGTGCACTCCATGAGAACCGCAGGCGATCGCAATATCCGCGCGGTCGTTCACCAACACGCGCACATCTGGATGAGCCGCCCGCAACACCCGAGACACAAGTTCGGCGAGACGCTTTGCGGAGAGATCTCTCTCCCGCACTTGCACAATGTCGATGCGATTACCCAAGTCCGACACGCGACGAATCAGCTCGTCTTCACCGCCCAGCGCCGATCGGTCGGTAATGTAATAACGCAACACTATTCAGCTCGGATCAGACGCATCTGCTCCCGAGGAAATTCAATGTACCAATCGCGAATGCCGCGAGTTGACCCATTCAGCGAATGGGGAGCGAGCGCTGTTAATCCTCCCGCAAAGCGCAGTTCAACAAACCGCGCGTGTTCCAAATACGATTCGAGTTGTGTTCGCAACCGGTTCTCTCCGGGATGCGCATAAGCGCTCACGTGATCCGAGCGCACGACGAGATTGGCGCGGTCTCCGATAAAGTACCCGGGGAAGTAAGGCCCGGCAATTTCGCCTTGGTCCGTTCGCAAACGGCTCGAATTGCGCCCTGGATCGAGCGCCAAGATCTCAACCGGAAGAATGTTGATGTGCCCCAACAGTTGCGCAACCTTCGCACTCGCCGGAGCCGAAAGAATCTCCTGGGGCGGTCCGGATTGGAGTATCCTCCCAGCTTCGTATATAAGCAGTTGATCACCGAGCGTCACCGCTTCATCGAGATCGTGGGTGACAAATACCAGTGGGATTTCGTAGTTCCGGCGAAGATCCTGGAGTAAACCATAAAACTCCTTCTTCGACGCGGTATCCAGCCCACGAGTTGCTTCGTCGAAAAGCAGAACGCGAGGATTAGCTATCAGAGCGCGAGCGATCGAGCAGCGTTGCCTCTCGCCGCCCGACACTTTGGATGGCCGGCGCCCCGCGATATCGGTCAGCCTGAATTGCTCCAGCATCTCTTGCGTGCGTCGCCGGCGTTCCAGCCGAGGAAGTCTGTCAGCAGCGAAAAGCAGGTTTTCGCGCAAGGTCATATGCGGGAACAAGGCATGGTTTTGCAGAACGTATCCGCAAGCTCGCGTCTGCGGGCGTAAATTCACCCTCGCTTCGCCATCGAACAGAATCGAGTCACCTAGCAGAATGCGGCCGGAATCCGGGCGAGCAAATCCCGCGATGCAATCGAGGGTCAGCGATTTACCGGAACCACTCGGCCCATAAAGCACGGTAACGCCCTTTTGGGTCTTCCACTGAACGTCAAGCGTGAAACCGGCGCTGTTCTCAGCAGGCGCAAAACTCTTCGTAATCTTCGCAAAAACGCTCATGCGGTCCGGCGACGGTCCAGCCGATTTGCCGAATACACCACAATTACTGTTGCGAGCGAAAGCGCCAGTGTGAGGGCTCCCGCCATGCGAGTGTTGCCCATTTCTACCGCATCGTAAATTGCGATCGCGGCGGTTTGGGTGCGAAACGGAATGTCTCCGGCAATCATCAGGGTTGCGCCAAAGTCACCTAATGAACGCGCGAACCCAATAACCGCCGCAGCGACGATCGTGTGCCTTGTCAAAGGCAGTGTCACTCGCCAAAAGACACGCCATTCGGTAGCGCCCAGTGATCGCGCGGAACGGCCGAACACCGGATCGACGGATTCAAAGCCCGCGCGCGCGGTTCGCACGAGCAAAGGAATAGCGTGAATTGTTGAAGCTAGCACCGCCGCTTTCCACGTGAACACGAGCGGTCCCCCGAACAAAGCTTCCCAGATTTTCCCGAAGGGACTCGATCGCGAAAGAAGAACGAGCAGGTAGTAACCCAGCACGGTTGGCGGCAGCACGAGCGGGAGCGTGATCGCCGCATCCAGGATCTCCTTTCCTCGGAACTGATGAAAGGCAAGCAACCACGCCAACCATAGGCCCGTGACGAGCGCAACCATCGTTGCCACGGTCGCGACTTCGAGGCTCAACCAAAGCGGATACCAGGAGAAAGCCATCGAGGCGATTGAGTGCAGAAGCGAGTTTATACCACGTCCAGAAGATGCCCGAGCTTTGTTTTTTTCGTTGCCAGATACGCGCTGCGAGTAGCGAGTTCTTCCGCAATGCAGGGCACGCGCTCAGCCACCTCGATGCCCGCGCGCTCGACCGAATCAACCTTGTCCGGATTGTTGGAAAGCAAACGTACACGAGTCAGGCCGAAGTACCCTAGGATGCCCGCCGGAAGCCGAAAATTCCGCAAATCCGCTTTGAATCCGAGCTGTTCGTTGGCCTCCACGGTGTCCGCGCCTTGATCTTGCAGCTCGTATGCGCGCAATTTATTAAGCAACCCGATGCCGCGTCCTTCCTGGTTCTCGTAGATCAGCAAGCCCCTGCCCTCTTCCGCCATCATGGACAGCGCGAGTTCCAACTGCGCGCGGCAATCGCAGCGCAAGCTATGGAAAACGTCACCGGTGAGGCACTGCGAGTGGACTCGGACCAGCGGCGGCGGGCCGCTCAGATCACCTAACTTGAGAGCGACCGCTTCTTCACGCCCGTTGGGGAGGAGCGCTTCAAATCCGTAAATACGAAAGTCTCCAAATTCGCTGGGAAGCGCGGCTTCGGCTACTTTGACGACTTCGAATGTCGAGACGTTCTGCATCGGCCGGACTTAAACTCTAATTATAATGGGCGCGAGTGGAACAGCACTTCATCAAGCTGCTCGTCCGGCTCGGAGTGGTGGCATCGCTGGCCAGCTTTTTCGTACGTTCCAAAAGCTACCGGCAGCTTCTGATGCAGAACGATCGCACACTTAGCCAGCGTCTTCAACTCGCGCTTTGGTTTTGCGTGATCTTCGCTTCCGGAGTTGCTCTTCGCGTTCGCGTGCGCTCTTACGACGCGGTCGACTTGGGGTTGGAAGGAAGCTTCCTCGCCGGATTAATTGGCGGCTACGTTACGGGCCTCGTATCGGGTTTGCTGATCGCTGTGCCTGCGTTGCTGCATGGCGAATTTGTAAGCGTGCCGTTTTTTGCGGCGGTTGGTCTGATGGGCGGCATGCTGCGTGACTTCGCGGCAGACAAAGAATACGTTTGGCGCACGTCGCCACTTTTCGACATGCATCTTCTGCAATCCATGCGAGGTGGACGGGACCTCTCACTTCCCATTTTCAGTTTTCTTCTGCTTTGCTGTGTGCTTGTGGCGGAAGCCATCCGGGAGATGACCGCTCACTTCTTTCGCGGGACAATCTTCTCGCTTTATCCAGCAACGGAACACGCCGGTTGGCTGAGCATCGCTGCCGTTTACGCGTCCACCTATCTCGCCGTAACCCTTCCTCTTAAGGTTTGGAACAACACACGAAACGAGCTGAAGCTTGAAGAGCAAAACCGCCTTCTTCTGCAGGCGCGATTGCAAGCCCTAACAAACCAAATCAATCCGCACTTCCTGTTCAACACGCTTAACTCCGTTTCTTCTTTAATCCGAATCGATCCCACGCGCGCGCGGCAAATGATTGTAAAACTCTCGACGATTCTGCGGCGCCTCCTCCGTAAGCACGAGAGCATGGCCCGGCTCGACGAAGAGCTCGATTTCATTGACGACTATCTTTCGATTGAGCTAGTGCGCTTCGGAGATAAGCTTCGCGTCGAGCGCGATATTGATCCGAAAACTCTGGATCGTCTGGTTCCCAGCATGCTTCTGCAGCCGCTGGTTGAAAACTGCTTAAAGCATGGAATTAGCAGCAAGATAGAAGGCGGGACCATTCGCATTGAGACTAGGCTTGCAGCCGGCCGCGTGCAGATTCGTGTGGAAGATGACGGTGTGGGCATTCCCGAGGAAAAGCTTGCGCAGATGCTGGACACCGGGATTGGTGTGAGCAACGTCAGCGAACGTCTGAAGGTATTATTCGGTTCGGATTACCGCATGTGGATTGACAGCCAGCCAGGAAACGGAACGCGTATTGCCATTGAATTTCCTGAGACTGCAATGGCACAAGCAAGTTAAACGTGTGAGGAAACGGCTTCGCCATCGCGTTGATTATCTGATTGAATAGAACAAGGAGAAACTTATGGCTGATACCACTAACAAATGCGCCCATCCCTCTTGCACTTGTCCTCCGGAAAGCGGAAGCAAATACTGCAGCGCTTATTGCAAGGACGCCGGGAAAACCACTGAGATCGGTTGCAACTGCGGTCATCCTAGCTGTTCCATGTCGGGGGTGTGAGGAAAATCACGGGTTGCGGAGAAATCAGCAGCCCGTATCTTCCGCCATTTCGGCTCGCTTGGCGACGAGATTGCTAACCGCTGATTTATGCGAGTGATTCCTCTAAATCCCCATTTGACCCTGCTGCGGCGTTTTTGGCTTTTTAACAGCTACTTGGTTCACGAAGCGGATGGATTGACTATTGTTGATACTGGTCTTCCGGGAAGCGCTAAAGGAATTTTACGGGCGGTAGCCGAATCCGATGCTCCAGTTCGGCGCATCCTGTTGACTCATGCACACGGAGATCACGCGGGTTCCCTCGATGCCCTACATGCCGCTTTGCCTGACGCCGAGGTTTTAATCAGTAGGCGCGAGACTCCACTTCTGCAAAAGGATTTAAGCTTGGAACCGGGAGAACCGGACACGCCTATTCGTGGATCCTTCCAGCAAAATACGACGAGGCCGACGCGGTTATTGAATCAGAACGAGAAAGTCGGATCACTGCGCGCAATCGCAAGTCCGGGCCACACGCCCGGTCATCTTGCGTTCCTCGATGAACGAGATGGCACTCTCATCGCCGGCGACGCATTCCACTCATTCCCTGGTGTAACTGTCTCCGGACGCTTGCGCTTGCTGTTTCCTTTGCCGGCCCTTGCGACGTGGCACAAACCGACTGCATTACAGAGTGCGCGAGACTTGCGTGATCTGAAACCTGAACTGCTGTGCGTGGGGCACGGCGCTCCGGTTCCTTCGCCCGTCAGCCGAATGGATCAGGCGATTGACGATGCCGCGCGGCGTTTCGCGCTTCATCCCGAACCCATTCGAGCTTTCTAAAAGTCAATTCGCTCGCGTGTCGCTCCGTCATGGCGAACATCGGAAAGCCGCCTTGCGACGAGGCCGCCGTTCTCTCCGCTGCATCAGGCGCCCCATGTACGAGACAACAACAAAATCTTGTGTTAGCGGCCTCCATTCTGGGCTCCAGCATGGCGTTTATCGACGGAACTGTCGTGAACATCGCGCTTCCGGCACTCCAGAGTGCTTTCCATGTACAAACCGCGGCGGTGCAATGGGTGGTCGAGTCGTATGCGCTCTTCCTCGCCGCTCTCCTTCTGGTGGGAGGATCGCTCGGCGATCGCTTTGGCCGCCGGAAAGTGTTTGCGATCGGCGTGATTACTTTCGCAGCTGCGTCGGCTTGGTGTGGCGCCGCGCTCACGGTCAACCATCTGATTGCGGCGCGCGCCATGCAGGGCATCGGTGCCGCCTTGCTCGTCCCCGGCAGCTTGGCTCTTCTGAGCAGTGCGTTCTCGCCTGAAACGCGCGGTCAAGCTATCGGCACGTGGTCCGGCTTCACCTCCATCACAGCCGCGATCGGCCCCGTGTTGGGAGGATGGCTTGTGCAAAACGTATCCTGGCGTTGGGTCTTTTTCCTGAACTTGCCTCTAGCCGCTGCTGTTCTCCTCATTCTGCTTCGCGTTCCAGAGACAGCCGACCCCGCGCAGGCCCACGCACCTGTTGATTGGACCGGGGCGCTCCTGATCACGCTCGGTCTTGGCGGCATTACATCCGCTCTGATTGAAGGACCAAACGGGACGGGCGTGAGTCTCGCCGCGGGCGTGCTTGGTTTGCTCTGTCTAACTGCTTTCTTTCTGGGGGAGGCGCGCGCCCACGCACCCATGCTTCCGCTCGAACTCTTTCGCTCGCGCACGTTCGCGGGTGCGAACCTGATTACTCTCTTGCTCTACACCGGTCTGGGTGGGATGCTGTTCTTTCTGCCATTGAACCTCATCCAAGTGCAGGGTTACTCGCCGTCACAAGCCGGCGCCGCGCTGCTTCCGTTTATCGCCTTGATGTTTGTATTGTCCCGCTGGTCCGGTGGTCTCGTCGCGCGCTACGGATCGAGGATTCCGTTGGTCACCGGGCCGTTGATCGCTGCGCTGGGTTTCGCCATCCTAACCCTTTCCGGCGTTGGCGGCAGCTACTGGACGACGCTTTTTCCCGCTGTGCTGGTGCTTGGGTTCGGGATGGCGATCAGCGTCGCGCCGCTCACGACAACGGTAATGGGCGCGGTACCCGAGAATCGCGCAGGCGTTGCGTCCGGAATCAACAATGCTGTTTCTCGAATCGCCGGTCTTCTCGCGGTCGCAATCTTCGGGCTTGTGCTCACTGGGGTTTTCAACCGCTCGCTCGATCACAGGTTGGATGCACTTCACATTTCCGGTCCAGCCCGCCGTGAAGCCGACGCGCAACGCCCGGCGCTTGCCGCTGCTCGCAACTCTGACCAGCGCGTTCAAGAAGCCGTGCGCGACTCGTTCGTGTCAGGGTATCGCGTGGTTCTCTGGTCGGCAGCCGTTTTAGCTATTGCTTGTTCAGCGGGAGCGGCCGTACTGATCACCTCGCCCCAAAAGCCTGCAACACCATCTCCGTGACGTCCTGAAGCTTGGGATCGCGTTTCTTTGACTTCTCCGTTGCAAATAGCACGCCGGGGACGTCGGGCGGATTCACGCAGTGGTCGCCGATCCACGCGTCGCGGTTATCTTCGATCTCCGCGGCCGGTACTCCGCCCAGCCCGGTTTGCCATGATGCGCGATATCCCGCAGCGTAGCCCACGATTAAGTCGGGCGCGACTCCGGAGTTCTCGCGAGAGGGGTGGCTTTGGTACGCGGCCTCGACCACCTGTCGACCATTCATCGGGTCGCGCCACTGAACAAGCTGTTCACGAAGCGTGGCGAGGACAGCTTCCTGTTGCTGTCCCACAGGAACTCTTCCGCTGCGTTCTCGTCCTTGCAGATTCAAATACAAACCATTGAGTCCGAGCGCATACGCGTCGGTCGCGGACCAGTCCACATCACCCAGGGTCGTTTCATCACTGGCAGCAGCCTTAAGTGTGAGAAAACCTCGCTGTTTGAGCCAGACATTCAGGTGAACCGCGCGATCGAAGGTTGTGAAACCGTGATCGGACATCACCATGAGATTTGCTTTCGGAAACGCGCGCATGACCTCGCCCAGACATCCGTCCACCTCGCGATATACCTCGAGTAGCTCAGGTTCATGCTGTCTCCACAACATATGTGAGTTCTGGTCCACGGACGAAAAGTAGAAAAACAACAGCCCTCTTTCGTAGTGATGAAGAGCGTAGCGCAGCAGGCGGTGCTCATCGTTGAGAACGAGCTTTGCTTGGGCACGAAATTCCGCGAGCGTGAAGACACTTTGGCGCAGCGCAGCAGTGTCTTCGGGTATGCCTAACGTGAAGAAGCGCCCGGTCTCGCGCGCGACTGTGCGGCTCCAATCGGGCGGGGCAGAAACCGGAAGTGCCGGTGACATCGGGTCGATGTTGACCGGCGAAACGTACAGTTCGAATCGCGGATGAAGTTGTTTCGCGTAAACCCGAACCATTCCGCGAATTGAGTCAACATGCGGGATCAGAGCAAAATCGAGAGCCAACCAGTCGGACCACTCGCCTTCGCGAATCACTGCGACGTCGCGCGCGGTTTTCAAACGAGCAACCGGGTTTTCGCGATCCACATCAACCAGAATTTCCGTTGCGGCCGGGGCGTGATCCTTGCGCAATGGATTAGGTGGCCCTTCGATCATGAGCCTGACGTTCCCATTGCTCGCGGGAATCTTCACAATGCGTCCGCCAGCAACCGACCTGGTGATCTCGTCCGGTGCATCTGTGTAGAACGTAAAGAGTCCAAGCGTTCCGCGAAGATCCGGTGTGCCCATACCCGCTATTGCGTGCCCAACGTTTAGTGGCGGAAAATTCGTCGGCATGCGGATGATGGTCACCGGAATGCCGCGGGCAGCTAGTCGTTCCCAGAACGCCGTCGCTCTACGCAACGAGACAATATTAGATTTTCCGAGCGGAAGCAAAAAGGGTCCGATCGGCAACTGCCACCGCGAATCTTCACTTCGCGACATCGAGTCGAACGGCTGCAGCGTCGACGCGTCCCGGTGCACGAAATCGAAGATGCCATGCTCTCCGGGGTCGAGCCCAGTAATAAAGCTGGACCATGCGACCGGACTTTGTGGCGGTGTCGTCGTGCCGAGCCGCCGGAACTGCCCGCGATCGCGAAGGCTTCGCAATGCCGGCAGATCTTGCCAGTGCCGTTCAACGAAATTCGGGTCCATTCCGTCGACACCGATCACGATCACTTGCGGTTGTGGAGACGATCGGCAACCGTTCGCGAGAATATAGAGCGCGCCTAAAACCGCGGCGGAGCGAGTTGGCGTCAGCACTTATTGCGTGGATCCGCCGAGATATCCGAGGCTACGCATCTTTTCGAGCGTTCGCTGATCGAGCTCGGAACGGCCGGCGTGGCCGAGTATCGCGCGAATCTTATTTTGCGCGTCGATCCACTGGACCAGCTCGGCCATTCTGGCCTCCACTTCACTCGGATGTTCGCTCGACACATCATGCTGCTCGACGCGGTCCCGCGGGCGATCGTAGAGTTCCACCTTCCGAATGCCAGCCTTGCCGGATTTATTCCGGTAGATGAACTTCCACTTGGCGTCGGTGATGGCGAAACTATCGGTCGCGTTTTCGGGAACCAGTCCCTCAGGCCGGACCGCGGCAAATCGTGAGGACATCACCAGATTCTTTCGTTGAAACGGACGGCCTTTGATCAGCGGGACCAAACTTTGCCCTTGCGCAATGTCCGGCGCTTTCATTCCAAGAAGATTCAACATCGTCGGCATAACGTCGATTAATTCCACCGGCTCACTTACTCTTCGCGGAACCGGAATGAGCGTCGGATTCCACATCAGGAGAAATGCGTGCGTCAACTCCTGGTACACCGAATGCCCGTGCGCTGTCCAGCCGTGATCCCAAAACTCCTCGCCGTGGTCGGAAAGCACAATGACCAGTGTGTTTTCAAGGATCGCGAGTTGCTTTAACTTATTGATCAACTGTTCAAAGCTGGCGTCGTTGTGGAGGATCTCACCGTCATAGCGATCCACGGCTTGCTGCATGAACTTGTCGCAATCGATTCCGGTCTTCGCGCAGATCGCGGGGCTAATCACCGCGCCGCCACCATACTCGTGATTCGTTCGAAAAGATGCGTACTGACGCGCAAAGAACTCGTCCTCCGCCGGCTTCGCCCATTTCGCTTCAAACGGAGGCGGCGGACCGTAAGGAGCGTGCGGATCAGTCGCATGTGCATACAAAAAGAACGGCTCGTCACGGTGGCGATCGAGCCACGGAAAGATCACGCGGTTGAGCGCCGATGAATCCGTATCACGGTCGCTTCGCGGAATCTTCTGCCGTTCCACGACTGGATACTCGAGTAAATAATCGAAGCCGCGATCCAGCCCCGTAGCGCGGCCCACGAACGGCGTCGAAACGATGCTGGCCGTTGTGTATCCGGCGCGGCGGAACTGTTCCGACATTGTAGTTGCACCGGGCGGGATCGTGTCCGCATCCGACGTAATTCCATGCGTGAACGAGTAAAGCGACGTCATTAGTGACGCAATCGACGACTTTGTCCACGTCGCCTGCGCCTGACAGTCTTCAAAGACCACACCGGTGGAAGATAGCTTTTTGAGAAACGGTGTGGTGTCGCGCGCGTAGCCGTAAACACTGGCGTGATCCGCACGCAGAGTATCGATCGTGTAAATCAAGATGTTGGGGCGCACCGCTGTAGTTCGCTCAGCACCTGTTACCAGCGGGTTGGTCCACAACGCAACCTCACCTGCCTGCTTCGATTCCGTGGCCAGTTCTAAGTTGATCTTGCGTCCGCTCCAGCGGGATAGATCGACCTCGGCATCTTCCCATCGGTCTGCTTGTTCGATCGTCCGGCTGAATATAGCTTGGGGAACGCCGCCCACCGAAACGCGAAATGTGATTCCGCTATTTCGTTCCGTAATTCCCATACCGAAATGCAGATGTGCTCCCGAGGGCACACTGATCGGCAAGCGGATACGAGAAGGAGAGTGAATGTACAGCGCGGTACGATACTCATCCTGTTTGCCAAGAGTTTCCCGCCCGCTTGCCTTTTCAAAGTTCGCTGGCTTAGGAATGAGCTTGATCGAGTGAATTGCCACCGTATCCGTCAGGCTGTCGGTGGGCATCAACCCCAGCGGACGGCTGGCTTTGGGCGCTTCAACGTTGATGGGAAAACGATAGACGTTGTACTGGCCAGCGGGCCCGAGCTCTTGCTTTGCTTCGAAGTCGCCGATTTTGATTTTGACCTCACCGGAAGACGGCGCCGACATTCGGATTTCGACCGCTTGGTACAGGCGCCAGTCAATTGCGGGCTCCTTGGGTGAAAAGATGACCGGAGTCGATCCATTACCCCTCAGCATCAGGTCGCCGTTGCGAACTCCGACCCGCCCGCGGATTAGTTGCCAAGTGACATCAGAGTTGGAAAAGAAGTTCTGCCATAGAACAGGTTCGGCTGCGGTTGCCGTGCTGAGTGCAGTTGACGCGTGCACTTCGGCATGCGCAAGCTCGTCATCCAGCCTGATTGCTCTTTGGGGCAGCTCGCACGATAAGCGGACGCTTACCAGAAAGAACAAAGCTGCTCGAGAAACCCACAAGCTTAATACTAACGCTGACTAGAACTCCACGCGGGCACCGACTTGAATGATCCGGGGACTATTCGGCTGCGAACCCAAATCGATCAGGCCAGTTCGCGAATCCGGATTGTTCAGGTTCGGATGATTGAAGACATTGAAGAAATCCCCGCTCATGCGAAGCCGGATCCGTTCCGTAAAGCCGAAGTATTTGAATACGGAGACGTCTTGATTCCAAGCCGACGGCCCAAGGTAGAAATTTCGCGCATTCCAGCTTACGTTGTCACCGATAGAGGTCTGCACAACAGTGCCATCGGCCAATGTTTGCGGGACACGATTATCGAACCCTGAACCGATGGGACGCAATATGCGTGCGCTGCGATCGACCGGAACCAATTTTTGCAAAGCCGCCGCGTTCACGTTCGTCGCTTGCGTCGGATCAAAATCGCCCGCAAACCAGAGCTTGCGATTTCGTCCAAAGATGTTCATGTTTAGATGATCAATCGAGCTTGTGGGATTGCCGAACAGGTACTCGCCCGGATTCACGCCCATCCAAAAACCGCCATCCCACGTTCCAATAAACCCGATCTGCCATCCGCCGACCAGTGCATCTGTTAACCGCCCCGTGTTGGTGAAGAAGCGCTTGCCTCTGCCAAAGGGCAGCTCATAAAGACCGTTCCAGGTGATGCGCTGCGGCGGAACCTGACTGGAATTGGTGTAAAGCAAACGAAGGCGCTGACTATTGCTTAGGTTGGGATTGCCTAGGATTTCGCTATTGGCGGGCACCGAACCAGACGTTCCGCCATCCTGAGCTCCATTCCCGGTCGAAACCGCATTGATTCCACCCGCACCACCAAAGGTGAAACCACCGCTATCGTTCGTCGTCAGTGCGCGCGTGTAAGTGTAGAAAAACTGGAAGGACAAACCGCTCGAAAACCGCTTATCTAATACGATCTGCGCCGAATGGTTATTTGAGTAACCATTGTGTTGCAGTACTCCGTCCGCACCGGTGAGGTTCCAATTGGGGTCCAGCTGACGCTGATACGCTAGTACGGGTGCCAGATTCCCGGTTGAAGCCTGGTAATTAAAACGGCTCAAAGGTGCGTTGGTGTCCCAATTCTGCTGTAAGTTACTCCCGTGATTTCCCGTGTACGATAACTTAAGAACCAGATTGCGCGCCAGCTCACGCTCGATGGTAAACGTCCATTCCTGCATGCGGTTATCGGACCAGTGGTTGACGTCCATGGCCAGAAAGCTCTGAGCTGAGCTGTCAACTGAGCCCGGGGCGACCGTGGCAGATCCGTTCTCGCCGAGCATGTCACTTTTCGCTGGCGTCACAGTTAGAGCGTAAACACCGTTATCTCCCTGAAGCTGATTCACATTGTTTTGATAGCGCAGGTTCAGCGGAGGGTTGATGCGCATGGACTGCAGAATTTGCGAGAGAGGCATTGGCCAGTAGAACATCCCATAGCCCCCGCGCAAAACCCACTTATTGCTCAGGCGATACGCAACCGCTACATGAGGTGCAAGGTCATCCCAAACGTTGGGAGTTAGTGCACTCGGAAAGTGAACCGAATTCGCGGAAACAGCGGTTAGTCCGCGAGCTGACCATGAGTCGATGACGGGTTGGGGTAAACCCGGAATACTGTTCAGGGTTTTGCTGTGGGGAAGTACAACCTGCATGGAAGTGGGGCTCAGTGATTTCAGATCGATGTTCACGAGCCGGTCGTACTTTTCCTCATACGGAGTCCAGAATTGCCACCGAAGTCCAAGACTTACCGTTAGCTTCGGACTAACTTTCCAGGTGTCCTCTCCGAACAAGCCAATTTCATTCTGTTTAAAGTAGAAAAATCCCCGGTTGTACTGATTGGACAAGTAAGCGGGCAGTCCCAATTCCAGGCTGGCTAAACCCGATCCGGTGAATGCAGTGATTCCTTGTGCGGCGGAATCGTACAGACCTGTCCACTGGCTGTCGAAGTACTCGGACCCTTGGGCCTGCTGTAGTTCTTCGACGTTGTTATACTCCTTGCGCCCCTTAAACCCAAATCGGATCGAGTGCTTGCCCGTGACCCAGGTCGCGTTGTCATCGATCTCATACTGGGTCATGTTCTGGGCTTTGTGATTATCCGAATCCCAGCCACCGTAATAGAACATGCTGTAAGCGTCGGTGTAGACTGTCGGCCAGCCTTTGGCGCCAAACGGATTGGGTAGGCCGAGCTTCGAATCCCATTCCACGTTATCCGCTCCGGTGCCCTGACCATTGGCTGATCGATGAGCGGCTAGTTGCAAGTCATTTAGCAGTGATGGGCTGAACACATGTGTATAATGCGCAGTGACATTATAAATACTCGACTTAGAACTTGAACTGCCGGTTGCGTCACTCACTCCCGGAGGAGGATAGCCGTAGCGCCCACCGGTCTGCAGGAAATCGTAATGCGATTGTGTGTAACGAACTGACAGGTTGTTCTTGTCCGAGAAAACCTGGTCGACGCGTCCGGTGATTGAGTTTGTATCGGTATTCCTCGGGTAGTATGTCTGAAAGTTATACGCAATCCAGGGATTGGCGTCCGCATTGGGACCCGTCGGAAGCGGAGATACACTCTTGAACCCGTTCGTAGTTTGGGGATTTAGAAGGCTTTGTGGAATGATGTTTCCCGCGAATGGTATTCGATTCCCGTTTGCATCCGTGCTGAACGGATTGTAAATCGTGAACTTGTCACCGTTCGTGTCCGTCATGTTGCTGAAGTCGCCATTCCACATAGCCGGAGTAGGAACCGCGGTTTGCGCGAATAACTGCTGGCGCTGACGCAGCAACTCCTGGTCGTAGAAGAAGAATGTTTTGTTCTTGACCACCGGGCCGCCGACGAACCACCCAAATTCATTGCGGATTAGTTTGGCAGGCGAGTTCCCGTCCTGGATTGCGCGCGCAACCAGCCCACCGTAGTTGTCACGAAGGGTTTCAAAAGCCCCGCCATGAAACTGATTTGTTCCACTGCGTGTGACGAGTTCGACCGTAGCCGGGCGATCGAAAGCAGCACCCGACCCGGCAGTCTCGATGCGGTATTCCTGAATGGTGTCCAGCCCAGGCTGCACTCGCGAGATCCCTCCGCCGAATCGATCGACATACGACATCCCGTCAAGCAGAATCTCCGTTGAGCCGACCATCATTCCGTTCGTACGGGGATTAGCGCCACCCTGGGTATTCTGGCCGCCTTCAACCCCGGGAGTGAGGGTGAACAGATTGGTGATCTGCCGCCCATTTAACGGCAGGTCGTGAATGACCTGCGCCGTCTTCACATCACTCAACTGTGATCCTTCGGTGGCGACCTCGGAAGCGGCAGCGCTCACTTCCACGCGCGTCTGTACGTTCCCCACCGTGATTACCGGGTCGACGGTGACGGTCTGTCCTGCCTCGATTTTGAAATCCGTTTCCCACTTTTCAAAGCCGGCCGCTTCCACGGCGAGGCGATACGGGCCAACCGGCATGCTTCCGAAGTAGTAGAGGCCGGAATCGTTTGCGGTGGCAGCGCGAGCAACCCCCGTCGCCGTATTGGACAGAACGATACGGGCGCGCGGAACGGCGGCTTTAGATGCATCCTGAACGGTGCCGGTGACAATCCCAAGGCCGGTTTGCGCGGCTAGGGGGAGCACTAAGGAAGCAAGGCAGAAAGCAAGCTTTCTGACGTATGACAAGTAAGGCTTCACGACCGTCACCTCTGACCCAAAAGATGGAATGCCGTGAACATAGCAAAGTTGGGAAAAGCTTGTCAAACAGAGCTGACAGCGGATTTCGCTTTGAAGTGACTTCTTCCTGAGCGCGCGCTGGTCGCCGCGGTTCCGATTTCCCGTTCGCGCTGGTCAACGAAGCGCAGCGATTGGACGATCCTCTACCCTGGCCGGCTGAGCATCGAGATACTCAACCCAGCCGTCCATCATCTCTTCTTTACTCGGTTCACCCCAACGGATCACCTTTGCCGGATCGGGATTGAAGGGGTTGTTGGCTGAGTTATCGAAATGCGCGGTGATGATCAATCGCGTTCCAGCTGGCATGCGCTTTGGTTCGGCGAAATGATAGGTCATCTGCCAGTTAAAGCTATAGTGCGGCACGTCGAGCAGCACCTCACGCCGGCCATCAGGATATTCGGCTTCGAACCGCATCGCTTTCCCTCGCAGATGCATATGCGCGGTGAGCGACTGCAAGTCGATGTCGCTTTGAAAACGGTGACACTCCGAAACCTCATGGTTACTATCTCCCGGGGGGAGTTCGAATAAGTAGTTCGAAACATCAATGCGTCTCATCGGACGTGCTGGCGGCGCTTTAGCAAACACGAGACCTACTGCCGTGCGGTCGGTTTCTTCCTTGCCTGTTGTCTTGGAGTAGTGAACCTGGAACTTCAACGTCGCGCCCGCGGGAATGAGCTTCGCGGTGCCTTCCGGATAGGCATCGGGAGTTTTGCCCGGGAGGTAGGAAGCGATGGGTCCCGTACCGCCCATCGGTGGAGCATGCCCAGGCCAATTGGCGCCATCGTCGACCCGGCAGCCGTTATCTAGCACGGGTGCATCCGGTTTGATGTGCGTCAGTTTTCCGTCCTGAAAAGTCCACTTGACTTCCTTGGGCTTAGCCGTCGGGTTCGCCTCAGTCTCCTTCGGTTTCGTTTCGTCGATCCAGACGTGTGCATGATGGACGACGCGCCGGTTGCCGGGCCGCAACTCGGCCGCTTGTACCCAGCGGTCTTCAGTGAAGTTGGTCGGAACAATAAAATATTCATACTCGTCCGGCCCTGTGGCGTCCACTTTGTGGGTTTCTCCAATGTCGATGATCAGATCGGGTTTTCCGATTTTCCAGTCTTCCGAATATTGGGGCGCTGCGGGCACATGCTTTGGATCGCCTTCCTTCGCCCCTCCAGTAACCCACGCGCGAACGGTTTCAACATCAGCTTCCTTCAAACGCATGTCGTTCGAAAATTTGCCGTAGTGCGGGTCGGCCTGCCAGGGCGGCATTTTTCGCGTAACCACTGCCTCGCGGATAGACGCGGCCCAGGGCCTTGCCTCCTTATAAGTGAGGAGTGACATCGGCGCAATATCGCCCGGATGGTGGCATCCCGTGCAGTGTTCATACACTATCGGAGCAACATCTTCACTCCAAGTGACGGCGCGAGTAGCGGCTTCAGCCGACGAGAACGAAGCGGCGATGACAGACAAGCAAGCAGCAAATCGCATAAGCAGGACCCCTCCTTGACCGGCGATCTTCCCTCTACTCTAACCGAAACAAGAAAGCCGTGCGTAACCCGTTATATAATCGCGTGCGTTCGCTTATGAGGTCCTCGCTTTCCTTATTGCTTTTCTACTTACTTCTCCGCGCTCCGTCACTCAACGGAGCGTCGATCCAAGGAACTTGGGGCGCGCACGGCACGGGGCCCGACGGCAACACCGTCGACACCTTCTTCACGTTTCATCAGGAAGGCGCTGTGCTCACCGGGAAAGTCACGATGCCTTTCGGCGAGGCCGCGATCAAAGAAGGAAAAATCGACGGCGATCATTTCTCTTTCCACATCGAGGTTGGAGATCCCGCCCGGCCGTTTCGCATTTCTTGGGAAGGAACGGTCAACGGCACGGAACTACACATGAAATCTGGCCCTCCAGGCCGGCCACCAATGGAGATCATCGCTAAACCGGCAGATCCAAAAGAATTTGCTCCCCTGCCCAAGCTCCCGTTGCCTCCGATTAGAGCACTCGACTCGAACAAGCTTTCGCGTAGGCCGCCCATGGGTTGGAATAGTTGGAATAAGTTCCACAGTCAGATAAATGACAAGATAGTTCGTGAGATTGCTGACGCCATGGTGCGCACGGGCATGTTAGACACTGGCTATCTCTACCTTAATGTCGATGATAGTTGGCAAGGTAAACGCGATAAGCAGGGTAAAATTCAATCCAATAGTAAGTTCCCGGACATGAAAGCGCTCGCTGATTACGTGCACAATAAAGGTCTGCTTTTCGGAATTTACTCCTCACCAGGACCGAAGACCTGCGGTGGTTATGAAGGAAGTTACGGCCATGAAGAACAAGATGCCGAAACTTACTCTGAATGGGGCGTTGATTATCTCAAATACGATTGGTGCAGCGCTGGACGGATCTACAGCGATTCCGAAATGCAAGCGGTTTACCAGAAAATGGGACAGGCGCTCGCCGCTCAACCGCGCCCCATCGTCTTCAGCTTGTGCTCTTACGGGCGCGCGAAGGTTTGGGAATGGGGCCCCAAAGTCAGCGGGAACCTCTGGCGAACGACAGAAGACATTCGCGATAACTGGGACTCCGTGTCCCGCATCGGCTTTGGGCAAAGCGGTCTTGCGCCGTGGGCAGGACCCGGCCACTGGAACGATCCCGATATGCTCGAAGTGGGCAATGGCGGTATGACGGATGACGAATATCGCACTCATATGACCCTGTGGGCAATCCTCGCAGCGCCCCTGCTCGCTGGAAACGACTTGCGCGACATGCCCCCTAAGACCCTCGACATGCTTACCAACAAAGAAGTGATCGCGGTCGACCAGGACCCGCTCGGCAAACAAGGAACTCGTGTTTCCCAAACTGGTGAGCAGGAAGTCTGGAAGAAGCCGCTCGATAAAAACGCAGCCGCCATCGCTTTTTTCAACCGTGGCGCCGAGCCGGCAAGCTTTACCGTTAGATGGTCCGACTTCATCCAGGGCCGCCCGGCAGTTCGCGATCTCTGGAAACACGATTACGTCAAAGCTGATCAAGACACGTGGACCACGACCGTCCCGAAGCACGGAGCTGTTTTGTTACGGCTGTCACACTAAGTTGACCGGGCGCTCCCCGCGCATACGCTACAGTGAAACATTCACCAGCCAGCGAGGAGGAGATTTGAACGATTACGGGATAGCCGCGTTTCTAGGCTTGATCGAAGGTTTAACCGAATTCCTACCAGTCAGTTCCACCGCGCATTTGCGGATTTCTGAGGCCCTACTAGGCATCGATCTCAGCAACGGCTACTGGAAGATGTTCTCCATTGTGATTCAGCTCGGCGCGATTCTTTGCCTTCCGATTTACTTCTGGCGCCGGCTGGTCGACTTTGTGGCGACCTTTCCTAAAGGTTCCCGCGCGGATGGAAACGCATGGAATCATCCACTTACTCTTACCTTACTAGCGTTTGTCTGCACCGCTGTGCCATCTTACTTACTCACCAAAGTCATTGGAAAGCATCTGGAAGATATTCGACTCATGGCGGCAGCATTGATTCTCGGAGGTGTCGTGATGATCGCGATCGACCTCCTGTATTCATCCGCAAACGGCATTCGCGTCCTCACCGGGCGAATGACCGCGACGCTGGAAGAAATGCATCCATGGCAGGCCATTTGGATTGGTCTATGTCAGATCCTCTCTGCAGTGTTCCCCGGCACCTCGCGTTCTATGGCCACCATAGCTTCCGGCCAACTCGCCGGAATGACTCGGTCTGCCGCGCTCGAGTTCTCGTTTTTTCTCTCCATTCCAACCATGCTTGTCGCGACGGGCTACGACTTTCTCAAAACAGTTAAGGCCGGCAAAGCACAGGCTGCCTCTGATAACTTGGGTGCGGTTCACATGGATCCGCACGGATGGATTCTGCTCTTCATCGGCTTCGTGATTTCGTTCATCGTCGCGCTCGCCGTGGTGGCGTGGTTCATGAACTGGGTCCGCAAGCGCGGCTTCGTGCCTTTCGGCATTTACCGCATCCTCCTCGGCATCGCCGTTTGGGTTTGGCTTGGCAGCCGGCTTTCCGCCTAGCGCGCGATGAGGTTACTGACCGTTTCGAACGTGTAGCCTTGATCGAGTAACTGCGGAACAATTGTCTTCAGAGCAGCCAGCATCGGGCGTACATCGGGACGGGCTTGAATATCACGCCCGTCATGCAAGCAAATAATCCCGCCCGGCGCCGCTTTGCTCAAAACCCGTTGAGCAATCGCGCCTGCAGGCAGTTCCCAATCGCGGCCGATTACTGTCCACATCACGCCAAGCATTCCCAGCCGAGCCTGTGCTTCCCGCATTCCAAACCAACGCATCCCATAGGGCGCGCGTAGCAATGTCGGCCTTACTCCTAACTCTCCTTGGATAACGAGTTGCGCGCGGGCAAACTCTCCGAAGACGAACTCTTCCGAGCGGAGGGGCAATCGTGGATGCGAAAACGTATGGTTTCCAATTTCATGTCCGGCGGCATAAAGCTGACGCGCAATCGAAGTGTGGCGCAACACGTTCATACCGCACTGAAAAAAAGTTGCGCGTATGCTCTCGGCGGCCAGATACTCGGCGAGCTGCAGCGTCCCGGGACTTGGTCCATCATCAAACGTCAACGCGATGGAACGCCGTCGGGTCCACCCCCTATAAACTGACGGAGCAAAGACTTGCGATGATCGTCCGCGTACTGCATAGGCCAATAAGCCAGTGGCCGTTGAAGCGGCCAACGTTGCCGCTATTGCAGCGCGTGGAGACGGGCGTGAGCTACTGATGCCCTCATGCTACACCACAACGGATGAACGCGATGCGCCAGCATCACATCAGGACTCCCTTCTCCGGCTGCAGCATCGGCGGCAATCCGGTTTCTCCGAGCGTCTGCCTTAGATTCACTTCGATCGTGCGTGAAAGAGCGGTCATCGGCGTATCGTAGACCTTGTTCTCGAACGGGTCTTCCAGATTCTTGCCGATTCGATTCAGGACCAGAAACGCGAAGCTGATGATGATCGTCGCTACCGGAGTCCACAAGCCCAGCTCGTCGACCAGTACGAGAGGCAGGATCACGCAATACACTTTGACGAACAGCTCGGGATAAGCATCGTACTGTCGGGGAAGGGGCGTGTTCTTGATTCGCTCGCATGCCCCTTGAATGTTTGCCAGGTCTGTATAGGTTGCATCTAAGCGTTGCAGCCGCAGCTCATTCAGCAGACCGGAATCAGCTGCACGCCCGGAGAACTCGCCCATGTGCTGCAGAATGGCTGCGGGCACGTTGCGCTCGCCTTTCAAACGCTCCAACACGTCGGTGGCGAGAAATGGGCCGATGTCGTTCCAAGGCTCCTGCCTTCGTAGCATGCAGCGCAAAGCGTGCACGAAAGCAATCTGCTGATAAATTAACGTGCGCGCAAAGTCGCGGTCGTTACTGGCAAACGAGATTGCCTGGCGCGCCAGAGTTCGTGAGCTGTTTACCAGGGCTCCCCATAATTTGCGTGCTTCCCACCACCGATCGTAAGCAGAGTTTGTCCGAAACCCAAGCAGGATGCCGAGAGCAGCACCTAAAAGTGAAATCGTCAGATCGGGAATCGAAATTGGCTTGAACGGATGATCGAAGTAGTTCAGCGTAGCAGTAACAACGGAGAGAAGTGTCACCACCGTGAGTGTGATGCTAATCTGCCGGAGAATGCGCGGCCAGTTTGGATGGATAGAAATGACCATTTATCGCCACCATTGTGAATCGAAGGGCTGTATAGGACCAAGGGTATTCGCGCCCATGTAGCTGGCGCGCGAGCATCGCCAGCAAAGCCAGTCACCTTTTGAAGAGCTCTGTCGCGGAACTTGGAATGACCTCGGAGTGTGATCCCGGAGGAACCCGGACAGCAGCAATACTCCTTCCGGCTTCAGTACGCGGACCAGTTCGGCAGCGAGCCGGTCGATGATTCGCGCCGTGATGTTTGCGATCACAACGTCCGCTGACGCGGTGCGTAGCGAGTCGGCACTGCCCGCGAAAAAGTGAAGGCGCGGAAATTGGTGACGCGCCGCCAGGGTCGAGCGGGCCGAGGGGCGCACCACCGTACCGCAGATCTTCATCGGAGGCCGCCACGTCGGCGGATGCGACGACCTCTACGCGCTCGACGCGGCCGGCGGCCTCGATCCGCTCCTGTCCTCATGATCCGCTATGCCCTGGTCTGTCCGGCCGACCACCGGTTCGAGGCCTGGTTCCGCGACAGCGACGCATTCGACGATCAATCCAGCCAGGCCGGGATCGAATGCCCGACCTGCGGCTCGTCGGAGATCCGCAAGGCCCTGATGGCTCCGGCCC
>JAVHMZ010205906.1:0-23096 GCA_034782995.1 Amazona versicolor
GCCGAAGCGGTGATACCACTCTGCCACCATTCCGTAGGTGTAACCGCGTGTATCGGCGGCGTAGTCGTAAGCGCCGTTGTTTACCACAGCCCAATTTGTGAACTGCAGATGGCTGTCGCTGCCGATGGAGTTGTTGTCGAAGAAATCGACCGTGCTCATTTTGCCCAAGCGAAACTCGAGGCGCCGGGCGGCGGCGCGGGACGCGAGCGAGAGCGGACTGCGCGTGACTTCGACCGTTTTCTCGCTCAGCGGCACGGTCCAGTGCAGCATGACACGCGATACGTAAGGCGTCGTGCCCAGGGTGGGATTGCGGACTACGTCAACATTGGTGAACCCGGCTACGCCGAGCGCGTTGCTGAGACCGGCGCCGCCAGCGCTTTCCACATCGGCGAGGATATCCAGATGGTTGAGAATGCGGAATCCGGTGTATAACGTGAGGACGCGCGACGTGGCGTGCTCGCGGTAGGCTTGCAAGCTGTTTGGACCGGAGTATTTTGCATCAAAAGATGGGTGGTCCTGGCGGATGAAGTTGGCTTGTCCGGAGATCCAGAAGCGTTGCCAGAAAGTGGGGGCTTTGGGGGAGTCGTTTGCGGGTAGCGGGGGTGGGGTTACTTGGGCGGTTAGGCGCGTAAGGAGTAAGGCCGTGAACACTAGGGAATTGATTAATTGGGATATCAAACCGCTCCCATGCGGTCGCGGATCTTCCTGGAGTTGTTGAGGGCGATGAGTGCGGAGGGACACGGGGTGTACGCGAAAGTCCACGATCGTTCGCTTGTGCATTTTTGTGCAGGTTTGTGCGTTTTTTCGATTTTGCACAAGATTCGGAGTGAGCCCTTTTTTCAGACACGGGCAATTGTGCAGTTTGCCGTTCGCTGTATTGTACTGGCGACCGGTAAGCCTTTGGTTGCAGAATGGGAGCGCGCTGGGACCCTCCTAGCGGACCACCGACAGAGCGGCTTTTCTCGCTGGAGGGACAGGCGATGAAGTGGAGCGGCCGATGCCGCATTTTGAAATCACCTTATTCTTCGTCACGGTCCTCATCGATCAGGGCAGCGGCTGTCCCTGGTGGAAGCCGGATATCGGGCCAGTCTTCGAACGGGTCACCATCCTCAATAGCGGGCCGGATCGTTCCATCCGCCACGAGACGGTCGTATTGACTATTACTGCCATCGCTGTGCGACATTGCTGACCTCTCTTAACAGCCAGTATTGTTGAACGGCCGCCGCTCTCTCTTCTTCAGATTAGACCGCGCAATGGCGATGAGCCGCGTGGGCGGGGGTTAACTATCGTTATTACCTTTGGCTACGGGGACACGGAGGTTGTGACCGCCGCGCGCCAGAAGCTTACTTTTGAAGTAGCGTGACGTCTTTGGCGTTGCCCAAGCTAAACCGCCGCCGGAAAGCGGTTGCGATGTTGGTCACGCGGGCGGGAGCATTCATGGAAAGTTCACCGGGTTGCTGACGGGCGGATACGTGGCACCCACGGGGAGCGGATCAGCGCGCGTGCAGGATACAGTTGCGAGCGTGTAGGTCCAGCCCGTGCCGGAGATCTTAGTCGCTACGAGTGCGTTGGGGACGCGATTAAAAAGGGCGAGCTTTCCGGGTAGCGGACGCCAACGGTTTCGACGTGTTGCTGACCGGCAATCAAACGCTTGCCCATGAGCAGAACCTTTCCGGGCAACGGCTTGCAGTCGTGGCGCTTTCCGCCATTCAGCTATCGACCATTCGCGAGAATATGCCGAAGAAAGTCGCCGCCATCGACAGCGCCGCGCCCGGTTTTCTTTCAGACGGTCGAATGCGGAACGTTCAGCCGAAAGATGTCGCCCGGGACTAACGATAAATTCTTCCGAAAGAGGTTCTGCCATCTCCCGCCTTTGTGAGCAGCACGGGCGATTAGTGAAGCGGGATTCCGTCTTCCAAGTGCAGCCGGATGCCGGTGACCCATACCGGTCCGCGGTCGTGATTGTAGCCGGGATTGTCCACGTGCTGGCAGAGGATCGCGAGGGAGATACCGCGCCAGAGATGCGCTGTGTAGTAAAACTCGGTGAGCTTTTCGGAACGGTAATTCAAATCGCCGTCTCCAGTCACTAATCCGAGCCCGCCGAGCGCGAGATATCGTTGATGAACGGGCACGATCGCGTTGTTTACGAACGCCAAACCCAGCCGGTCGTCTGGGCGTCTCCAGCGTTTTCCGGCTAAATCCGTACCGATCGAAGCAGAACGATCGACCTCGGTATAGCTAGTGCATTCGAGAGAGCCGTTGGCGCCGCCTACTCGTCCGAATACGCGCCATTGGTCTGTCAGCAACTGCTCGACATTTACACTTACACCGGCTTTCACGCGCCCTTGGCGGCGGTACGGACTCAGTTGAGGAACAATCAATAAATGGGATTCGTAGCCGCTAATTGCGTCCCGGTAACGAGCTAAGTCACTATGATTGGCGTAGAGCATGGGCCGCAATACAGTTTCGTGAGAAGGAAAAATTTTGGGATGTAATTCGAGCTCGAGCGCTTCGCCTCGCGCACGTGTGGGGCTCCATTCGAGAGCGCCATTGCTCTTCGACATCAGCACTTCTTCGCCTCGCAGTGTGCCGAAGCGGTCGTACCATTCGACCAACAAACCGTAGGTGTAGCCTCGGGGATCGGCGGGGAAATCCCACGTGCCTTGGTTGACCGTTGTCCAATTAATGAACTGCAGGTGGCTATCGCTGCCTACTGAGTTCAGGTCGAAGAAATCGACTGCGCTGAACTTGCCCAGACGAAACTCGATACGCCGCTCGGGCGCGGTCGAAGAGAGCGAGACCGGGTTGCGTGTGACTGGAACGCGGTTCCCGCTTAGCGGTAGAGTCCAATGCAGGAAGGCGCGGGCAACATACGGCGTGGCGCTGAGTTTCGGGTCGCGCAACGCATCGACATTTACAAAACCGGCGAGTCCGGTTGCGTTGCCAATGCCATAACCACTTTCGCTTTCCACATCGAAAACCACGTCGAAGGACCGCGTGATTTGAAATCCGGTGTAGAGGGTGATCACGCTCGAGGTTGCATGTTCGCGCGCCGCGCTGAGGCTGTTCGGTCCTGAATACTTGGCGTAAAACGAAGGCTTCTCTTCGCGGATGAAGTTGGCCTGACCGGAAAGCCAGATGCGCTCTCTAAGCGACGGCGTTTCGGATTCAATGCCAACGGGCGGCGTGAGAGGTGCGGTTTCAGTCTGCGCCGCAAGCTGAGCCGCGAGAGCCAATGCGCAGAGGATTCGCATTCCGATGATCCATCCTGTGGAGTCCCCGGCTCGCTGTCAAGCAATGCGGGCGAAAGTAACCGAAGATTCACAGTAAGCGTTACTTTTTTGTGGGAGTTTAAGGAAGCGGCAGATGGCCCGAATGCTAGTGACTGCGTTGTTGGCGGGTGTCTTGTTCGCGAGGAGCGCAGGAGCGCAGACCGCTACTCAGATGCGCGAGGTGCGGCGTATCTTTCTTTCGTTTCCTTCGGCGAAAGCCGGATTGAAACCGGTGGCGGCGGGATTGACGCAGGAGTTGGATAAATCGGGAACCGTAACGGTTGTGTCTTCGCTTGCGGATGCGGACGCAGTGCTTGCAGCCGACGGCGACGTGTATGTCAAAGGCTTTGTGAGTTTGAATCCGCGATCAGGAATCTCGACGGCGAATGGCCAGCCCGTACGAGGCGGATATCTTTCCGTCGAACTCAAGGGGAAAGGAGCGGAAACGTTGTGGTCGACCTTGGCCACGCCCCGCTTCGGCTCAACGCGGATCGAGCGTGATCTTTCGCGGCAGGTGTCGAAAGAGTTGCTTGCGGCCATTGGGAATGCGCGCGCAACGTCAGGATCAAACCAGGGGCCGAAACCGTGAGGCAAGTCCGAGTTGCTTTCGCTGCTTTAGTATGCGCCGCCAGCGGATGGAGCGCGGGAGACGAGATCACGGGCGCGGGCGCGACCTTCCCCGCTCCGCTTTACCGGAAGTGGACGGAGTCGTTTCAAACGTCGCACCCCGGTTCGGCTATCCATTACGACTCTGTTGGCTCGGGCGAGGGACTGCGGCGATTACGCGCCGGCGAATGTGACTTCGCCGCTTCGGATATTCCGCTTTCCGATACCGAGCGAGCTCAGTTTTCGTTTGAAGTGATCGCAACGCCTAGCGTGATTGGCGCGGTGGTCCCGGTCTACAATCTGCCAAGAGTTTTCCAAGCTGTTCGCTTCACCCCTGACGCGCTGGCCGGGATTTATCTCGGCCGCATTACCAAATGGAACGATCCGGAGATTAGACAGGCGAACAAGGGCGTCGCGTTGCCGGATTCCGCGATCGTGGTCGTCCACCGCACGCAACGGAGCGGAACGACTTTTATCTGGACCAGCTATTTGAGCAACGTTAGTGAGAACTGGAAGGCGGCAGTGGGCCCCGGCAGCGAAGTGAAGTGGCCGGCGGGAGTGGGCGCGGCGGGAAACGCGGAGATGACCGAGACCATCAAGAGCACTCCGTACTCGATTGGGTACGTTGAATGGATCTATGCTGTGCAGCACCACCTTTCATACGCTTCGGTTGAGAATGGGGCCGGAAAGTTTACTCAGCCTGACATTGAGTCGATCCGCATCGCTGCCAAGAGCCCTGACGATCCGCGCGGATTTCCCCTCGTCGCGCGAACGTTTTTGGTTGTGCCGCGGCACATCGCAAACACCGAAAAGCGCGCTCGCTTAACGGAGTTTTTGTCGTGGGTTCTCGAACAAGGACAGAAGCAAGCCGCGGCGCTCGGGTTTATTGCACTATCCGACGAAGTGCTTGAACAGGCGCGGCGGACGGTGGCGACGATCGAATAACAGTGTTTGCTGATTTGGCCGGAATGACTGGCAGTAAAAGATAGGATCGCTTGAATGCGCGGTGATACACCGTTTGGTTGGCGCGAACCAGGCGGGTTTCATCCGCTATGGCACGGCCCGTGTTCGGGTTGCGATCGAATCGCGGGAAGTTACTGCTGGAGACTTCCAGACGAATCCGGTGTCCTTTGCGGAACACGTTTGACGTGACGCCAACATCGACCACATATTTGACTAGCCGGTTGGTGCGCAGAAGCTTCGGTTTGTCTAATCCTTCGCGATAGCGTGCGCGAAGGATGCCGTCGGTCAGATTGATCGCTTTGCCGCCGGGGTATACGTCGACGAGCTTCCCCGTCCAATCCGTGTCGGGCGCGGAGGTGGCGGCGAAGAGCGTGAGCGAGATTGGGCCGGTGATCTCCAAATCTTCCTGCATCGGTTCGCTCGTATAGACCAGGACATCTTTGCGCGCTTCGGTTTGGCGCTGGTCCATCGGCCCCCAAGGGAACACTTTGTTGTTGCAGCAAACCGAGCCGCCCACGGTCATCACGGGTTTGGCGGGATCGTAGGTGAATCGATCCTCGGCGCCTTTCCGCGAAGGAGCTTCGGTGAGAGCTCCATCGCCAGAGAGGGAGTTCGCGTTGCCTTTGCTATCCAGGAAAAACTTCGTGGGGACAGCGCGCGCGAGCGGCCATTCCTGCTCATCGCGCCAGACGTTCGCTCCCATTACGAACAACAGGAGGGGCGGTTTTGAAACAAAGGGAGTGTCTTTGCCTAGCAGCCACTGATCGAACCACTCTAGTTGCAGCTTTCGTACTGACAGCGAGGCCGCGGATCCAAAGTTGACGGTTTTGAACGAAAACGACATGTCGTGCGGCCATGGGCCGACGATTATTCGGCTTAAGCCGGAATGATTGCGCATCGCGGCGAACGCGTCGAGGTCGCCTTCCACATAGTTGTCGTACCAACCTCCGACGCTTAACACGGGAACGTTGCAGCCGAGAAGGCGCTCGCGCACGCTGATGCCTTTCCAAAATGCATCGTAGGAAGGATGATCGAATGCGATCTGGAGCATGCTCGTTGTTCTTCCGGTCACAACGCGGTCGGCGTTTCGCGGAGGCAAGGTCCAGATGAATTTCTCGAATTGCGGCGGCTGATAGCCCGGAGCGTGCATGTTTTGCGCGGCCCATTCGAGCCGGTGTCCCCATTTCATGGCGCCTCCTGGGGAATAGGTGCGATCGCGGTAGTCGTCATCCCCGGCATTCACGGGGAAAATTGCCTTCAGATGCGGATTGTTGCGGACTGCGACTTTCCACTGCGTGATGCCACGATAGGAGCCGCCGCTCATGCCGATATTGCCGTTGGACCAGGGCTGAGCAGCAATCCAATTGAGCGTGTCTTCGCCGTCCTGCGGTTCCTGGGTGAACGGGGCGAAAGTGCCCTCGGATGCGGGGCGGCCACGCACGTCCTGATAGACCACGTTGTATCCGCGATCGACGAAGGCTTTATAGGTCGGGAGGAGAACGGCGCCCTCGCCGTAGGGAGTACGGATGAGAATTGTGGGCGCAGGGCCGTTGATGGAGGATGGGAAAAGTCTTGCTGCGAGCCTGACATGATCGCGCATGGGGATTGTCAGTTGGATCGGGAAAGGCGTTAAAGGTGCGAGAGTCGGGGGAGCCGCGAGAGTCATTACTGGCCGCTGATGAACGCTGATGAACGCGGATGAACAGCAGGCAAGGATACGGAGAACGGTGGCGGTTAAGCTGCGCTGTGTGCGCATAGAGTGTCCCAATACTGATCGGCGATTCGGCGGAGGCAGTGTTCCTTTCGGATATGGGCCGCGGCGCGCGCTCCGATTTCGCGTCTCACTTGCGGGAGGGCGGCGATGACACTCATATAGTCGAACAGTTCACGGCTCTCTTCAAGTCCGGAGGTGATGCGAACGCAGGCGTCTCGCGGGATTGTCTCGATTTCGGGAGAGTCGGTGAAGAAGACGGGCTTTCCGAGGCCCATCAGGCGGATGCCGATCCCCGAGGTTTCGCCGGCTGAGGGATGCCGCAGGTTCAGGCAGCAGTCGACCGCTGCTGCGGTTTTCCAGAATTCTTGTTCGGGGAGATACGGGAGATGAGTGATTGCGTTGTGAGCCAACTCGTCTCGCGCTGCTCGTTCCAGGTCTTGCGAGGCCCATTCGCCGGCAATGATAAGACGCGTGGCTGGGCGGGACGCGTGGAGTTTCTTGAAACAGCGCAGAATCGTCAATAACCGTTTGGACTCACGGAGAAAGCCGAATACTCCGAAGACGTAGGTTTGGTCGTGGATCGCTGAGTCGGACTGGTCGGGGCCGTCGTAGAAATGCGGGATTTCGATGATGTGCGCGTTGAGTGAGTGCGCTCGCACAAGCCGGGCGGCTTGGGGATTGTGAACGATGAGGGCGCGCGCACGTTCCGCGATGCGCTTCAACATCTGGCGTTGAAAATAGCGCGAATCGGAACCGGATCCCGCGCGCTCCCGCCACAACTCAGCGGCTAGGGGTCGCTCCCATTCTCCGTAGTTGTACGCGTACTCGTTTATGTATTGCTCTTTGGTGAGTGCGCCGAGATAGAAGTGGTGAAGGACAGCGTCGTGGAGCACGATGACTCCGGGCCTTTGTATTGCGCGATCGTAGATGGCTCGATGCAGCTGGTTGTTCCCGAGATGATAAAGGTGCACATCGGCGTCGAGTGCGTTCGTGACCACTGTTCCGCGCTTGCGCAATTCATTCAGAAGGCGAGCACCGTAGTCGGCTACGCCGCTCCGTACGGGAGGAAGTGGAGCGTGGAACCCGACGGTCACGCGCGCTTGCGGCGGCCGAACAGCGCGGTGCCGACACGGATCAAGGTCGAGCCTTCTTCGATGGCGACTTCGAGATCGTGCGACATCCCCATCGATAGCTTCGGAAGTTTGTACCGAGAACCGAGCTCGCGTAGTTTAGCGAACGACGGCCGCGACTTTTCGGCGTCTTCGGACCATTCGGGAACGGTCATCAGGCCGGTTAGGTTGAGATGCTCGCACTCGCGTACGGCATCGACCACTTGGTTAAGCTCGCTTTCCGGTACACCCCATTTCGAGTGTTCCTGCGATAGTTTGACTTCGATCATGACTTCGAGTGGGCGGCCGGTTTCATTTAAGCGGCGCGCGAGTTTCGCCGAATCGACCGTCTGAATGACTTGGAACAATTCAGCCGCACGACGACTTTTGTTCGACTGAAGGTGTCCGATCAAATGATAGCGGGTATCAGGCAAGTCACGCACCGCGGGCTCCTTGCCCTCAAACTCCTGGACGTAGTTTTCACCGAACTCGCGGATCCCGGCTTCCCAAGCCCGTTGGATCGCTTCCGCCGGAAAGACTTTCGTTACCGCCAGAAGAGTAATGTCACTGACTGGCCGTGAACTACGGGCTGCGGCCCGCTCCATACGTTCGCGAACGGCACTTACTGCTGTGGAGAGGCTTTCCACTTTCCCGAATCGACCATCTCTCCCGAAGAACCTGTCGCTTTATAAGTGCCTTCCATTGCGTTGCCAGCGCCGACAGTTGCTTCCAACACGATGTGGATCGGATTGCCTTCGGAAGCCGAATCATATTCGGCGTTGAGTTTCTTGTCATCAATCGAGCAAGCCGTGGTTTTAGTGGTAACTTCCGATCCGCCGGAGGTGTAGAAGAACTTACAATCCCACGTGGAATCAGAGTTTCGTTTGAGAACGTGGCGAAGAGTTCCTTCGGTTGAGCCGTCATTGCTCGACCAAGTGCCTTTGTACTCGCCGGAGACATCAGCAAAAGCCGAGCCTACCAATACACAGAGGAGGAGAAGAGCTGTTCGAATCATGCAGCCAACATTAGATCACAATGAGTTCGCAGGGAGCTTGACGAGCACTGGGTATGGATTGAGCGGCGTGCCTTTCCAATACTTCTTATCCGGATCCAGCAGAGAGATGGCGAAGTGCAGATGTGGATTGTTGACGTCGGCATCACCGGTGCTGCCTACGAATCCGATGACGTCGCCGGGGCGAACGAGCATTCCTTCGCGGACTCCTGGGGCATAGCGATCGAGATGCGCGTAGTAATAGCAATACTTCCGCGCATTGTCGAACTGATAGATGGTTAATCCGCCGCGTTTACTTGTAAATAGTTTGACGACGTTGCCTTCGTCGATGGCATGCACCGGTGCGCCACGCGGGGCCATTAAATCGATTGCTTCATGATGACTTGTTCCGCGCTGATCGTTAAAGCTGTCGCGCAGATCTCGAGGAGTGATGCCGTCGAGAGGCATGCGCAGTTTGCGGCTGGTGAGTTCGCCGACGTAGTCGCCGGTTTGAATACTCTGCTGGTAGGGCGCGGTTGACTGTGGAAGATCAGATCCAGGAATGGAGACTTCCTGGAAATTTAACCCGGACAGATCAGGCGGCGTGTCGAGTGTCGCGGGTTGCGGTGCCGTTAGAGGCGCGGGCGTGGGAGACGACGGCGGTATGGTCGAAGCAGCCGGCTCGGGAGTACTCGAGCTAGGTGCAGGGGCGAGGACAGCTTCGTGAGAGCTGCCAAGTCTGCCGGTCAAGTACAGATAGCCCGCAAATGCCACGAGAACACAAAAGATGAAGATTGCGGTAAAGCGCGCGAACGGGGAGCGCATTCTATTCCTCTTGGAGGTTGACCGGTATTCCCTTGGCGACCATGCCAGCTAGCTCCATCGCGTCCCAGTTCGTCAGTCGAATGCAGCCGTGCGACTGCGAGTGCCCGATCGTATGAGGTGATTCCGTCCCGTGGATTCCGTAGTGTTCCTTTGTCAAACCGATCCAAACTATGCCGACCGGACTATTCGGACCAGGCTTCAGCGTGGCCTTTTCGTCTTTGTTTTTGGCGTCCCAAAACAGTTCGGCGTTGTAGTGGAAATGAGGATATTTGCTGATGTAGGCCACCTGCCAATCGCCGATCGGCAACGGATCGTGTTCGCTGCCCATCGTGGCGGGATAGGAAACAATCACCTTTCCCGCGTCGTCCAGCGCTTGAACCACACCGCGATTTTTGCTCACTAAAACATGCGCGACTGTAGCGGATGGGACGGAAACTATGACGTTCGGCGCCATGATTTTCTCGCCCTCTTTGCTGAAATCTTTTCCGGCATTTAGTGTTTGAAGAAGCCTCGGATCAGAGTGAAACTTCTCGCCCAATCCTTCCAAAGGGGTTTCGAAGTTAAGGCCCGGCAACTTCGCTTTCTCCATCATGTCTTTCGGGATTTTGGGCGTGTAGGGACCGGCAACGTCTTCGGCGGCTAGGACGTATTCCTGAATTGCGGGCGCGTGATCTTCGTTCAGCTTGGCCCACATCTCGCCGTCGATACTCGCGTTTGCGGTCAGCCCATTCGCCAGACGATAAGCTGCGACGGCGCGCTGCAGATTGAGGCCAAATAACCCATCAATTTCGCCGGGCGAGAAGTGTGCACGATCCAGAAGGATCTGCGCGCGCAGCACCGCGGGACCGGAGGAGTCCGGCGTGACGTCTGCCGTCAGAGACCCATTATTGACGGCATCGCTTGTGATTGGCTCCGGAGCGGGTTTCGCCGGTGGATGAGATTTCGCCGCTTGTTCAGCACAACACAGGCCAGCGTATAAGAAAAGGACTAATTTCACGGGGAGCAAAGTAGCAATCGTTGTGCCACGGGCCCGTTTGAAAGAGGTTGCAACAGAAACCTGGAGAGCTTTTGGTCCTGGGCCAACTCCTCTGACGTGCGCCGGTCTCAGATTCAGTCATTGGTACCGATTGAAGAGCTTCAGGCTGAAGTCGAACGATTTTTAATTTCCGCTCGCAAACCGGCTCTTCTGGAACCTGGCGAGCCGCTGCTCCTGCTTCAGCGGGACCAGTACTTAGTTGAAGAGCGTAGCGGTTCGCTGACACTTCAGGCCTGGGACGAGAAACATAATCTTGTACGCAGGCTCCGCGGCGTGCAACGCGTCGAACGCGGAAAACTAACGTTGAATGTGCAGAGGTTCGCCGGGCGCGAGGGTACGTTGCAGCTACTCGATCTGGCCCACCCGCGCACGCAGGACTGGGAACGCCGTGGTTCAAGGCTTGTGTTCCGCGAGCGATTCCGCGCCATGCTCGAGCGCGAGTTTCCGGAGTGGCGCGTTGCCGAACTCAGCAGCGACGCGGATCTCGAGCACTCGCTTTCTCCCGCCTACTCGCGCGCGGTTTTGGTTCGCGGTGATGTGGCGATTGCGGCCATTGCCGCTCCTCCGGAATGCGGAAATTTTCCGGCGATGCTGACCTTTGGGCTCGTGTGGCTCGAGTATGCGCGGCAACGTGATCCGAAACGAACTGTGCAGGCGCTCGGCTTTTGGGCGCCATTGCCGGTTGCGCCGGAACTTAGTTTTTACCTGCCGCATTTGACGCAAAAGGGCACGCAGCTTGCGATGTACTTATATTCCGATGACGATTACACGCAGCGGCTCGACCCGACAAATTACGGGAACGTGTCGACGGAGCTCGAAACGTGCCGCGTTCCTTCGGCTCTACCCCATGCGATCGAGTTCGCCCACGCCGTTCCGTTGACGAGCGGCGGGATCAGCTTGCGCGTTGCCGGTCTGGAGTTCGCGCGCTATCACAATGGGGAACTGCGCGGCGGATCCGAATTGATGACCTGGGCCGAGGCGAAGGAAACCGCGGCCACGCTGCACGCGCTTCGCGGACCGGAGTCGCCTCGGCATACATTGATCTACGGACAGGATCCGGAGGCGTGGCTCGAAGAAATTGTTCGTTCGAATATCGATGTGATTGATCCGTCGCTTCTTCCCTTCCCAATTTATGGGCAGGTGCCCGCAATTGCGGGGCTCACCCGGTCCGTCATTGACCTTCTCGCCGTTGATCGCGGCGGCCGGTTGGCGGTTCTAGAGTTGAAGGCGACGCAAGATATCCATTTGCCGCTGCAGGCATTGGATTACTGGATTCGTGTGAAATGGCATCTGGATCGTAACGAGTTTTCGCGCACTCGATATTTCCCGGGCGTGGCGCTTCGGGCCGATCCACCGAGGTTGATTCTGGTCGCGCCTTCGCTCGAATTTCATCCAGCGACGGAATCGGTCTTAAAATATTTCGGGGAGGAGATCGAGGTGCTGCGAGTTGGGTTAAGTGCCGATTGGCGAGAGCGGCCGCGGGCGATGTTTCGATTGTGGGGGGCGGAACGGCCGCACGATTAAAGCATGATCAAGCCTTGCCGCACACCGAGCGTCACGGCTTCCGTGCGGCTGGACGCGTTCAGCTTTTGAAACAGCGATGCGACGTGGAATTTCACCGTGTGTTCACTGATCCCTAAGCGATACGCAATTTCTTTGTTTGCGTGTCCTTCGGATAGCATTCGTAGAACTTCGACTTCGCGATTGCTCAGCGGGCCATGCCCTGGACCGGCAAGCGTCTGATCCGATTGCGGCGATTGAATCCCATCCGGATGCAACACAATCAATCCGGCCGCAGCGGCTTCGATCGCGATCCCAATTTCTCGGCCCGAAACACCATGCGGAAGAACGGCGCGCGCTCCGCTACGCACTAACGGCAACGCGCTCTCATTCGCCAGCAAGACGAGGTGCGCTCCATGGAGTTGCTGGATTACGTCGGTTCCCTGCCCGTCGATTTCGGCTAACACGACGTCCGGCGCGAGATCCACGACTTTCTGCTGTAGATCATCGCCGATCGAAGCCGTTCCCACAACTTCGACCGACGGGTTCGTGCGGGCCAGAGCCTCGAGCCCTGCCCGCACGACTACCGAAGGCGCTGCCACGAGCACCGAAATCACGCAGCTTGCGCTCCTAGGTTGCGGGAGCCCCGTTGCGGCAAACGAATGGAGATCTGCCGGGCTTGCCTGCCGCGCAGAAATGGAAGTGTGAGCGTTCCGCGGCGATGGAGGGCTGCTCGCAGTTGCTCAGGGGAGAGCAAAATGACATCGCCGACCAGCAATCCTGCTTGCTCGGCTAGGCTGCCGCGCACAACGTCCAAAATCGCGAGCGCGGGCTGCGCCTTCACGTTGACGGGCGCCATCTCGATCCCAAGAAGGGGTTTGTCGAACTCTTCTCCGCGAACGAACGCCTCGACCGTGTTGCTGGGAATCGCGAGCGCGAGTCCGCCATAGATCATCGTGTTAATGCCGATCACACGTCCTAAAACATCGGCCAGAATGCCACCGCTGTTTCCGGGTGCAAGGCGAACGTCGGCTTGAATCCAGCGATCCTCCCCCGTTGCATGAATCACTCCCGTGCTGAGCGCTCCGACCACTCCCAGCGGATTACCGACGGCAGCAACAATTTGTCCGACTCGCACCGCGCTCGAATCACCGAGCTCGGCCGGAACGAGATTCGTGACGCCAATGTGGAGCAGCGCGAGATCGCGGTCCGCGTTGCGACGGACAACATCGGCACGGAACTCGCGCCCGTCAATAAGCTTCACGAGCGGCGCGTCAGATCGCACGACGTGAGCGTTGGTGACGATCGAGCCGTCTGAGGCCCAAACCGCACCGGCACCGCAACCGTGGCGTCCGGAACGCACCTCGACGCTGGATGCGCGGATCTTTTGCGCAAGCTCGGCGGTCATCCCCGCTGTCCTTTCGTCTTAGTGCCCACCACAATCGAAAAATCTTGAACGGAGCCACCGCGGTACACCGTAGCCGCGATCGGCTTGCTCACTTGTTCCGGCCCGAGATGTGACTGCACGTCGTCCGTATCACCGATCGATTTACCGGCAAGTGCCAGCAGCACATCTCCGATTACCAATCCTGCTTTCTCCGCAGGACCGGCAGGTTCCAGACTCAGAACAATCAAGCCGTTGCGGCCGTCGGGTAGGCGGACCGGATGCAGACCAACACCGAGGAATCCGCGCGCCACGTGACCATGCGCAAGCAAAGCACCGATGACGGCGTCGACGGTTTCCTTGGGCACGGTGACACTCCAGTTCCGCGTCAGTCCCGCTGTGTTTACACCGATAACGTGGCCCTCCATGTTCACCAAGGCGCTGCCCGAGCTACCTGGATAAAGGTTGAGATCCGCGCGCACAAAGCGCTCGATCTGGCCGTTGCGCCACGTCCGCCACGGGCCGCCGAGCGCGCTGATGACGCCGAGGCTCGCGCTTGGACCGTTTTCACCACGACGTCCGACAGCTAGCACCAGGTTTCCTACATGGAGAGATGCGGGAGAGGCGAAAGACGCTGCAACGCCATCGCGGGCCGTCAGTTGTAGTACGGCCAAATCGGTTCCGGGATCCCGGCCGGCGAGTTTCACGGGGGCCGTCTCACCGCTGGGAAGAACTACCGTGATTTCATCGTCACGCCGCAGCGTGTGGTCCGCCGTGACAATCACTCCGTTGCCCCAGAGGACTCCGCTTGACGCGAGCCGCTGGTTTCCGTTTACTGCAACTACCCATTTCGAGGCGCTCTCTACAGCGTCGGCCAAAGAGTTGGATAGATCGCTTAAGTTTTCTGTTCCTGTAATCATTCTGGATGACTTCTCCAGTTCCAGCATCGCGTGAATCGTTGCTGCCGCGTATCGGGCGTTCGGGTGGATGGGGACTGGTGAAAGAGGTAGGGTGGATTTACTCCGGGCTTCAGGAGGCAAGAGAAGCCCCCGTATGATATTGTTGCGTTCCAGATCAATCCATCAGCCATCAGGAGCGTAGAAGTGACACAGACAACGTCGATCACAGGCGTAGCAAATGCATTTTTTGAGGCGTGCGAAACGGGCAAGGGATGGGAGTATTGCAACGAGTACTGCACGGCGCGCGCGACGTTTTCGGCACAATCCGAACCTCTGCTGAATGTGAAAACGCTCGAGCAGTATACCGATTGGATGAAGGGGATCTCATCGGTCCTGCCGGATGCCCATTACGAAGTGAAATCATTTGCGACAGACAGCGATCGGAACAATGTCGCTGTGTATGCTGTCTTTCACGGAACCCACACAGGCGAAGGCGGACCGGTTCCTCCGACTGGCCGCCACACCAGCACAGATTATGTGTACGTGATGGACTTCGAAGACGGCAGAATCTCTCACATGACTAAAATCTGGAACGCGGGTTTGGCATTGAAGGAACTTGGCTGGGCATAGCACCCGCGCGACGGATGATACCCCAATTACATCAATAACTCGACTTGAAACATCCGGAGAGCGCAAGATCCTCATTCCTTCCCGTTAACCAAGCTTTTCACGGCGGTAAATTCTTCGAGGCAATCGGAGTTTCGTTCGACCATCTCGAACGTGCTGAACACGTGATTAGTGCGGATGTGTTGGACGCTTGGTTTGATCCTGCCCCGAGGGTTCTTCAGAAGATTCGCGATTTTCTTCCGTTCCTTGCCCGGACATCGCCTCCGGTCCGCGCTGCAGGGCTACTTCAAGCCATTGCGAGTCAGCGCGGGATAGGTGAGGATTGCCTGTTGGCGGGCGGTGGATCGTCGGATCTGATTTTTGCATGCCTCCCTCACTTAATCAATCCAAGCGGGCGAGCGCTCATTTTGGACCCGATGTACGGCGAATATCAGCATTTCCTAGGAACAGTAATGGGTGTCGAGATCGCGCGGCTTGTTCTCTCCAAAACAAATGAGTTCGTTGTGGAAACGGACGCGATTGTGGCTGCAGTTCAGGCCGTGCGGCCGGATTTGATCGTCCTGGTTAACCCCAACAGTCCGACCGGTCAGCATTGGCCACGTTGTCAAATGATCCCTTTTCTGGACAACATTCCGGATTCCGTCACCGTTGTTGTCGACGAGACGTACATCGAATATGTGGGAAGTGGGGAATCGGTTGAGCAGGAAGCTGCTCAGCGTCCAAATCTTTTGGTTATCAAATCGATGTCAAAGGTGTATGCGCTAAGCGGGCTGCGAGTCGGGTACCTGGTTGCGCACTCTTCGGTCATTCGCGGGATCGCGGGGTGGATACCGCCCTGGTCAGTCAGTTTGCCGGCGCAACTTGCGGCCATCGAAGCGTTGGGAGATCCTCTTTATTACCAGGAATGCTACCGCCAAACTGCGCTGCTTCGCCAGGAATTAACGTCGTACCTCGAGTCGAATCCCCTGTTACGGGTTTACCCTTCAAAAGCAAATTTCTTACTTGTCGAGACGGCGTCTAGCGCCCAGAAGGTCGTTGATGCTATGAGTGATTTTAATGTGTTTGTCCGGAACTGTGATTCGATGAGTGACCAAATGCAAGATCGATTCATTCGGATAGCCGTTAAGAAACGACGCGAGAATGAACGCATCACTGAGGCGCTAGATATCGCCACTAAGAGCGCATGAAGCAGCTCTGTGAGTAATGTCATGGGATCAGTTAAAGATAAAAGGTGCTTTGGCTCCTGCGCAATCTTTCTGCTTACATTCGCCGGAACCGGACTAGCCCAAAACACCAAGCCGGACTTTACCGGTACGTGGAAATTGATTAGGATTAGCCGCGGCCAAGTCACTGGAGCACTAATTGAAATAAAGCAAACAGACTCCACGTTTTCGATGAGGTCCATACCCCAAAACTCATCGGCGACGACTTGGTCAATATATCCGATCAATGGCACGGTGATTAAGAAGACGGGCCGATACCGCGTCGAGTATACAGGTTATTGGGATGCAAACACGCTCATCCTGGAATCAAAAGGTCCAGGGAATGCGCCTTGGCGGCGAAGCACTGAGCGACAAATCGTATCGATGTCGGAAAACGGTGCGGTTACTACGATCAAGTTTCACGAACTGAGTGACAAACGCTCCGTCCATGATTATTCGGTGGTGTTCAAGCGCGTGAATTAACGAGGCGGCGCATGTCCCCGAGCCGAGAGAGCTCCCAATCGACTCGTCAGAATCGCTAAAAAGACAGTCCGCAGCGGACCCAGGCGGGTCAGACAAATGAAATCATATTTGAGGGAAGGGTATCGAAACTACTAGAATGGATGGAACCAATGAAACGAACTCTACTCTCAACTCTTTTTGTGACCGCTTCCTATGCGCAGCAGATGCCACTTATCACTTCGATCGTTGACCCAGCGGACGGTCGCGATGTGACTCACGTTGTCCCGTTAGGACAACTTTTGGTCAACGGGAACTTCGACACGAACGGTTTGAATTTTGCCGTGAACGGAGTATTCGCCCCAAAGATTTCGGTGGGTTCTCATCAGGTTTTGCTCGCGGTTCCTGCTAATGTGAGCGGTCCCGATGTCACGATTCAGGCTACAAATGGTCCGAATCGCAATTCGCAGATTCTTCACTTCGATGGAACTTATGGGCAGGACCCTCATCTCGACGTCTATTTCGCCCAGGACGTTGCGAGCGCGCTAGTATTTGAGTTTCCCTATACCGATATTTTTGGATCGGAGCTTTACCCTCTTCCGATTCCTAGACAAGGCGTAAGCGCATTGCAAATCGAGGTGCATGGGGATGGATTCGGGCCAGTGGACGATCCAACCTATCAAGCCGGTCAACTAGTGCCGCGCAAAGTGATTACTCAAACGAACCCGTCATGGGCGGTGTTTTGGAACGGAAACGGGACATGGACCATTCCGGCGACTTTGATCAGTCAGCTTCGCGGTAAATTCTCTTTCTCTATCACCGTACCTGCGGCCAGTGTAAGCTTTGCCTCTTGCGGAGCCGGCGCGACCGTGTGTCCGCAAGTACTCACTATTTCTCCAAGCTACAACGCGAATGATCCCGGTGCGCGGAGTTACATCGTATACGCCTACATCAAAGAGTAAGTGGATTGTGACGCCTTGATTTGTAAGAGGTTCTGACCCTGTTTCATCTCAGTCGAGCGGGTTTGAGAGTCCAGCCTTGTAAGCGGGCCAGATCGAGAATCTTCGGCGCGGAGAAATTCTTCGGATGAATAGGCCACTGGAAGGCGCCTTCGGGATCTTTCGAGAAGAACTTCTCAAACTCGATGTGACCGCTGCGCACTTCGACCGGAGAATCAGAAGCGCCTTCTGTGGCGGCGGTTGCAGCGAAGTCGGCTAATGAAATTGTTTCCGCGCCGAGGAAAACTTCGGAAGGAAGCCGGTGAAAGGCGGTGATGTAAGAAATTGCGTCCTCCTTGGATTTTTGGAAGAGCCACTTCGGGATGCTGGTTTCACGATAATTGGTCTCGCCGCGGGAGGTCGGACCGTCGACGATCTGTGGCTCCATTCCGAGCACGGCAAGCAGGAGGTCGGCGGCTGACCAATCGCCATCCGCGGTGTGTAGAAAGTTGATTTGCTGCGCCAGCGATTGAGCGGCTTCTTTCTTCGGAATGGAAGGTGGAATGGGACTTCGATAAAACTGCAGTAAGTCGTGGGCAGTCACAAACTGCGCACCCAGCTTTTTCACTTCTTGAACGCAATTCTGCAGAATGCGGAAACAGCGCTCTGAGTCGACGGCGCTGCGGGGTTTCGGGCGCTGCCATTCAGAACGTTCCCGGACCTGACCGTCTTTGAAGTTCACAGCGTCCCAGAACTCCGTATTTACGAATTCAGTTGGATGAAACATGGTGCTGATGACCCCGCCGCCACTGCTTGCGAGATGATGAACAGCTTGAGCCAGGTCCTGATAAATGTGCCGGTTCTTCTCTTCATGGTTTAGGTCGGGCTGAATGGCATACCGTTGGAGGTTGTAGATATTCAAAAGCCCTCCATACCAGAAAGGCTGTTCGTTCAACCCAACCTGAACACCATCATCGAGATAGACCGGGATTCCGAGGCGCCGAAGAGCTACGTAAGTTTGAGGAGCCCATGAGGAACCGGGCTGTCCGTAGCAGATGGGAGTGACGCCGAAGATCCTCTTGATTTCTAGGATTCCGGGAGATTCCCGCCGCTCAAACTCGGCTGCGCCTTCTAACATTCCCATACGCTCGAGGTAAACGGACTGCGCTGGTTGCAAGCTGTGGAAGTTTGAGTGATAGCCGATTGCGTGATGGCTCAAAGCGCGAATGACGTCGATCCGGCCGCGAGCTTCGAGAACCCGCGCCTTTTCTCCTACGATCTTGAATGTGGCTTGGACGCCGGCGTTCGTGAGATCCGTTGCGATGCGGAGCGCTGCATCGTCGGCACGCGGATCGACGTAGTCTTCGGTGTCGAACCAAAGGACGACGTATACGGGGTTCTGAGCCCAAGCGTGCGACATTGCGAGCAATAGAAGAAGAGCAGGAGCGACAGTTTTGGACCACGCGATTAGAAATTTCAGCACATCAGTGTCACCTCAGACCGTCTCTATTGGTTACCTCGAGCTTATAAGCTTTCGTTCGGCGCGCCCGTTCCACTCGCCAAAAATCTTAGTGCCAGACAAGCGAGCAACGGAGGCATCGTGACCAGCCAGACAACCTCCGTGTAAAAACGGTGCTGCGACAAGTATCCGATCACCGGAGAAATAATCGTCTGCAAGACTCCAAACGCGAAAACAAGAGCCGAGATCGCAAGGCCCGACCGCTCTGCTCCGAACAGGTCAATTGGCATCGCGTAAATGTTGACGCTGCCCGCGAGTGAAAAGAAAAACGAACAGGAGATTACGGCCGTAGCCCACCTCGCGTCGCTCACCATCGGAAGCACCAGAGTAATTAGCATTCCTGCGGCACTCACCAGAACAGCACGGCGGCGAGCAACAAGAGCACCGGCTCCTCGCCGCATGGCTTGAAAGGAAAGCCAGCCGCCGAAGAAACCGCCAGCGTTCGCAATCAGCGGGGGAACCCAGACGTAGGAGGCAGTCTGCTTAAGGGTGAGGCCGAAAACGTTGACCAGGTAAATTGTCGTCCAGCTCGACCACAACGAATAAGCCCCCATCCACAGGAAGTTTGCCACCACAAGCCACAGGAGGTCCGGGTGCAAAAGCAGTGAGACATCCGGGTGCGTCGTCGCCGACTCTCTTCTGTTGACTGGGGAAGCCGGGCGAATGAGACGGCTTACCAATAACCAAACCGGAACCCACAAAAGCCCGAGCGCACCCCCAACCACGAACGGCGCCCGCCAACCATGTCGATATGCAACGCCGATCCACGCCGGCGCGAGCGCCAAGCCCGTGCTGATTCCAACCTGGTTTAACGCCGCTCCGAGAGCTCGTTCGGACGGCTTCAGATAGATTCCGTTGAGCTTGCCGACTGCCGGAACACCGGCGGATTCGCCGACAGCGAGCGCGGCCCGGCTCGCGGCTAATCCGCCCCACCCGCTTGTCAAACCGATCGACATCGACGCGGCCGACCACCAGGCAACGGCTGCGGTCATCGATCGATTAATTCCGGCTCGATCGATAAACCAGCCTACAAAGATCGCGCTCGCCGCATAGAAAATGGAGAACACCGAGAGCAATACGCCGTAGCCGGTCTGATCGAAATGCAGCTCATGCATGATCATTGGCGCCAGCGCAGCCAGAAGCTGACGGTCCAGATAGTTTAGCGTCGTAGATAAGATAAAAACGCTCACCGCCACCCAGCGTAGAGGAGAAACTGAATGCACCTACTCAGTGTTCCACGCGACAGCTAGGGGAAGGATTGATGTTCCGCTCCACCTAGACAGCGAAGACGGTTCGTTCACGGCCCGAAGCCCTGGCAAGCCGCTCTATGTCGCCCGGGTCGCCCGTAAGGATCATTGCCTTCCGGTTGAGGGCCGTTGTCACAACAACAGCGTCAACCACATCCGTCGTTCTGCTTTTTCCAAGCAGCCGTCCTGCTTCATGTGCCCCACTCTCGCCAAGAGGAACGATCGCGCACCCAATCAAGAAGCGTCGCAATTGAGCCTGTTGTGGTGACCGGCTGACTTGGGCGACCACGACTGCGGGAACGAACGGAACGAGACCGAGTTCCAAACGGGCTTTGTGTTCAGCCCACGCCCGCCGCTCGTTTCTGTCCGCGGCTACGAGAACCGCAGCGTCGTAGACAACGGCACTCACGCTGAACGCCTGGGGTTTCGCGGTGTTCGGAGTTGTGCCCGAACATTCCGGCGAGCGTTATTCATCTCTTCTGTGGTAAGGCGTCCGTGCTCCCTTTCCCACAGGGCAACTGCTGCCAAGCCAGCCCGCCGCCGGAGCGCTTCGCGGGCCGCGCTGGTCATCCAGGCCGAAACGCTCACCCCATCGCGGGCGGCTGCCGTAAGAATGTTTTCGTGAACCTCAGGATCTATGGTAATTGCGAGTTTCGGTGATGGACGGCCGCGCGGCATACGAACTATCTTACAGCTATATGATACTTCCTGAGGACGACAACAACCGTCCAGGCTTTCCGAGTATTGATCGAGCACGGATGACGGCCTTTTGCGCATCTGCCTCGATTCGTTAGTGTGCCGGGCGCACCTTTACTGACGCCAACCACGGGTCGCTACGTAGTGTCTCAGGCGTGCAAAACCAGCCGATGCCGATTGACGTAGCATGCCGACTGGCGCATCCATTTCGCTGTGGGTGCTTGGTTCATTGGTGACGGCCAGCCTGAACCCGGTACCCGTGCCTCGACACAGTCTCGAGTGCCTGCGATCCGAGAGCCTTGCGGAGAGCCCCGATGCAGTTTGTCAAATTGGCTTCACCCACGCGCGTGGATGGCAATCCGGGCGTTCATCCTGCCGCCGAACTGCATTATATTGCTATCGTGTCCGCCAAAAAAGCTCTAATCGAGAGGTACATCGAAGCCTTGAGTGGCCACCCGAAACCCTCCAGTCTTGTCCAAAACTATGTCGCCGATGCAAGTCTCGCCCAACACATCGCAGAAGCCGAAGAAACCTTTCCGCGATATGAAATTGTAGTCGAGGACATGCTCGCTGAGAGGGATCGAGTCGTGATCCGCGGCACGTTTCGGGGCGTGCACCAAGGCACTTTCGCGGGGATTCCAGCAACGGGCCGTGCGGTTTCCGCAGGGCTGATGATTATCTACAGAGTCGCAAACGAGCGTATAGTCGAGCATTGGATGGAGCTTGACCGGCTGGCACTGCTCCAGCAGCTTCAGTCGGCCGCGGCGACCGCAAACCAGTAACGCAAGCTTGCCCGGTTCGGCCACGCGGATAGGTGCCTTGCACTGACACTTTGCCGCGCAATTTTTGGATAGAATATCGCGTCTATGCCCACCCTAGACGTTCAAGGATTCAGGTCGGTGTTCCACGGGCCCGTTTTCGAGCCCACCGACAGCGGCTATGACGATGCGCGCCGGATCTGGAACGCGAGCGTGAATAAGCGTCCGCGCCTAATTGCGCGATGTGACGGCCTGGGAGACGTTGTGACGGCGGTGAGCTTGGCGCCGAGATCGACTGGTTGCGGGGCCGTTTGCGCCCCGGCGCGACCGACGCCCGCGGCAATCGCGGCAACCGACGAGATCAGAAACGTGCGTCGCAGAAGCGTGATCATGGGGATGAACTCCTCTTTGGAGGGCCTGTAAGCGTCGGCTGCAAGGACGAGCGTCGCGCCGTCCAGAAATCGACACAGGGGTGGATCGCGGGGCACAGGTCTGCGGCCGCGATGATTGATCTAAAACGCGTCAAGGTCGGATCGTGATGCTGTAGCGCCCGTTGGTCCGGTGGCCGTCTCTCGCGAGCGCATGCCAGGCGACCGTGTAGGCGCCGGCCGTGAGCGGCGCCGCAAGAGGGACGACGAGGACGGCGTCGCTGCCGGCGTCGAGCCTTGCTGCGCCGGTCGGGACCGAAGCCCCGCCGGGCCCCGTCAGCTTCACGCCGGTGAACGCCAGGTTCAAGCCTTCGGAGAACGTCAGGACGAGTTCGGTCGGCGCGACCGACGCCGTGCCGTTCATGGCGGGTTTCGCGGCCGTCAGATGGGCGTGCGCGAAGGCCGGCGCGACTGAGCCTAGGCCGACAGCCGCAACAAGGGTGCAAGGGATGAATGAGGTCATGCTTGGGCGGCTTCTTTGCGGATTTAGATGGAAGAGGCGCGCGTGCCGCGAAGGTGCACTGCGAGCCGGATGGAGGTGTGTTGGCCCGCGACCGCCGGAGCGGGAGGCCGAGGCTGACGAGCGCCGGATTGTCGCAAAAGGGCGGCTTGGAACACTCCGCTTAATCCGTGTCCATGCCGGGCATCTCGGGGCCGCCGTGGTCGGACGGCGTCTTGGCGCTGATCCCCTCGACGGCAAAGCGCACCGGCACGGTTCCGGCATGGGTGAACACCAGCGTCCCGGCGATCGCCTCGCCTTTCTTCAGACCGCGCTTCAGGCCGGTGAACATGATGTGCGTACCCGACGGCGCGAGGGTGATCGAGCCGCCGGGCGGGATGGCGAGCGGCCCCGCAGGCCGCATCTTCATGACGCCGCTCTCGGTCGTCATCTCGTGGATCTCGAACTTTGCCGCGACGTCGAG
>JAVHMZ010206953.1:0-23069 GCA_034782995.1 Amazona versicolor
GTCACCCAGTGAGCGCGCCTGGAAAAATGCCGCCGGATGCCGAACAGAACACTCAGCACGCCGAAGATTCCGACGAAAGCGAACGAAGAGGGTTCCGGTACCGGAGCAGCCGCGACTGTAATCGCCCGGCCACCCACTGTCTCATAAGCGAAGCTGTTCAAGGTGACATTGAAATCAGGTAGAACGGTGATGCTCGCCCATCCGTAATGCACATTCGCGCCGGTTCCAAACTGGAATCCGAAATAACCGGAGCCGAGAGCATTCCAGTTTCCGATCAGCCCATCGGATTCGGCTAAGGTGTATTCCGTGTTGTCGAATGCGCTGTTGGGCCCGACGACGGCACCCGAAGAAAGCCGCGCGACGGTGGCGAGCGACGGGTCGACGCTATTCGGAGCCACAACAAGCGTTCCGTCCGGAGTCGTGTTAAATGCGATCGCCAGATCCCCGGACACATTTGCAATTGCGAACAACGCGTTGTCTGAATAAGAAGTCCAGACCTGTCCTGTCGGCGGCGAGAAATAAACTTCAGTATCAGTCTGCGTCGTGGTAGGCCCTCCCGTAAACTCCACTACGCTTGCTTGCGTTGCTTTACTGCAGAGAAATAACATCGCGGCTAGCAGTAATCCAGTGATTGGCCTTCGGTTCTTCCTCCCGGCCATTGGGACCGCTTGTCCCTGAATCGTTCGACATGTATGCATATCCTCTCTCCTTCACCAACCGGAGCTGGTCTGTAACAGTTGCTACTTTGCCGGAGGAAGGCTGCTAAGTCCATGCGCGCAAGATGCGTAGTCCTGCTTTCTCGATCTGCGTCGCTATCTTGTTGATAGAATTCTTCGTTATTAGCGCGACTTCGCTGCGCGGACAAGGTAATTTCTTTTCAGCCGTCCGCATAATTAGTGTTCAATGCCTGACGCCGCCTATCCAGAGAACACTTCCGAGGTTCGGTTCGGCGTATTTAAGTTCCACACTGGGAACCTGGACCTCAGCAGGCAAGACACCCACCTCCATCTCCAAACCCAGCCCGCCCGGCTGTTGAAGCTTCTACTCTCGCGTCCCGGTGAACTTGTGACGCGAGAAGAGATTCAACAAACACTGTGGCCCGACGGAACGACCGTCGACTTCGACATGGCGGTGAATCGATGCATTCGCCAGATCCGCGAGGTCCTCGGAGACGACTCCGACGCGCCGCGCTACATCAAGACGATTCCACGCTTTGGGTATTGCTTCATCGCAGCGATCGGCTCAAGCCCGGGCAGCCCGTCCTCGAAATCAGCGACCGTTAGAGCTCCGATAGCGCAATCGGCCGAGACACTGCCCTTCCCGCTCGAAGCGACTGTAGAACTGAAGTCTTCACCAGCACTCAGCTACGAGGAGACAATTCCCACAAAGCGTCAGAGCATACCCGGGCGAGCAGCTTGGAGCTCGCAGTCCGTCGCTCTTGCACTGGCTTGCATCCTGATCGTACTGGAAATCATACACTTTCTCAGGGTGCCGTTGCCCAACCCTCGCGTCGAAAGCTATTTTCAATTGACGAATGATTCCTACGACAAAGTAATTAGGACCGGAGATTTCACTCGCTCAATCTTTGCTGACAGTTCGCGCGTCTACTTCTCAGTCTTCACCGGCGCCGCTAAATCCGAAGTCGCTGAGGTCGCCCAGACGGGAGGCGACACATTGCTGTTGCAAAGTTCACTCGCCTCCCCCGTTCTCCTTGATTACTCAGTCTCGCGCTCCGAGCTGCTGCTGTCTAGCGGAACAGGGATTGGCGACATGCCCCTCTGGATTCAGCCGGTACCGGCAGGCTCAGCGCGCGGGCTTCCCGAAATCGCGGCCCATGGAGGGTGCTGGTCTCCGGATGGAGAGTTAATGGTCTATGCCAGCGAAAGTAGCTTGTATTTGGCATCCCGCTCTGGCGCAAATTCCAAGCTGCTGGCCCGCTTCGACCCGGGACGTGGACAGCGCACTTACTGGGTTCGTTGGTCACCAGACGGCGAATCCATTAGGTTTTCTCTTTACGATCGCAGTCTGCATGCCAACTCTTTATGGGAGGTGTCGCCGAACGGCGGCGAGCCGCATCGCATACTGTCGAACGGGAAGGCGCATTCGGATCGCTGCTGTGGTTCCTGGACCGCCGACGGGCGGTCTTATATGTTTGTTTCGTCCGACGCCGGAAGAAGTGACATCTGGGCCGCGCCCGCTAAAGCGGGTCTTGTGGCAAAGCTGAGACGCTCCGCCGAACCCACTCAGTTGACGGCTGGTCCACTCTCCTATTCCGCACCTGAGCCAAGTCCTGACGGAAGTAAGATCTTCGTAATTGGCCAGGCAAAACGAGGAGAGCTCGTGCAGTACGATTCGGCATCAGGGAATTTCGAGCCGTTCGCCGCCGGGGTCTCCGCTTCACAGGCAAATTTTTCAAATGATGGGAAATGGCTTGCCTTCGTCGACTTTCATGACGGTTCACTTTGGCAAAGCAGAGTCGATGGAACAGAGAAAGCGCAGCTGTCGTTTCCTCCTCTAAAAACCGCATCACCACGGTGGTCTCCCGAGGGAACTGGCATCGCCTTTTCCGGCCACTTACCCGATGAGCCGATGGCCGTTTACGTTCTCGCGGGTCGCGGCGCAACAGCGCGAAAGCTCATCGCCGACCCCAAGCGCGAACAAACGGACCCGGATTGGTCCTCAGACGGACTAAAGCTGGTCTTTTCCGATTCGTCGCGAGCCGAGCAGACTTCCTGCCTTAGGATCTTTGACGTCAAAACGGGTGAGACTTCCGTTGTTATCGGCTCAAGCGGCTTGCATTCGCCACGGTGGTCACCTGATACCCGCTACATCTCGGCTTTGACGGCGGACCTCAATCACCTAATGCTCTACGATCGGGTCGCGAACAAATGGGCGCAACTCGCCAGCTTCCGGATGGGCTATCCAAACTGGTCTCGCGACGGCAAATACATCTATCTTGCGAACTTGGCAAACGGGCCTAATATCTGTCGTGTTCGCGTTGTCGATCATAAAGTCGAGCCAATCATCGATATGACTCACCGCCAGCAATACTGGACGGACGACGCGTGGCTGGGGCTCACTCCCGAGGACGCCCCTCTTCTTTCTCGGGATAGCAGCATTCGGCAAATTTTTGCCTTGCGTTGGACTGCGAGATAAGACACTCCTGTGATCTCCACTACTCTTGCTTGCGCTCGTTTACTGCAGAGAACGACTTAGACAGCCACCAGAATTGCGGCAAGCTGCTATAGCTTTTCCTCTCAACATCGGAACCCCTTGTCCCTGAATTTTTCGACATGTATGCATATCCTCTCTCCTTCACCAGCAGGAGCCGGTCTGTAACAGTTGCTACTTTGCCGGAGGAAGACTGCCAAGTCCATGCGCGCAAGATGTGAACTCCTGCTTTCTTACATTCGTAGCTAAGTTATTGCTAAAATGCTGAGTTATTAGCGCGGCTGCGTTGTGCGGACACGGTATCGCTGTGCAGCAGTCCGCATATTAGTGTTCAATGCCTAACGCCGCCGCCCAACCAGAGAACACTTCCGAGGTTCGATTTGGCACATTCAGGTTCCACGCTGGGAGATTAGACCTCAGCCGGCAAGACACTCCCCTCCATCTCCAAACACAGCCGGCCCGGCTGCTAAGACTTCTACTCTCGCGTCCCGGTGAACTCGTGACGCGAGACCAGATTCAACAGACGCTGTGGCCAGACGGAACAACGGTCGATTTCGATATGGCGGTAAATCGATGCGTTCGCCAAATCCGCGAGGTGCTGGGAGACGACTCGGACGCTCCGCGATACATCAAGACGATTCCGCGCCTCGGGTATTGCTTCATCGCAGCCATCGGCTCAGGTCCGGGCATCCCGCCCTCCAAATCCGCGGGCCTTGAAGCTTCGACAGCACAATTAGCCGAGACACGGCCCTCTGTTGCTGTGCTACCCTTTGCAAATCTCAGCGGTGAAACTGCTGACGAATACTTCAGCGATGGTTTGACTGAAGAAATAACTAACGTCCTTGCGGGACTCAAAGGATTGAAGGTTATTGCTCGAACATCGGCCTTCCGATTTAAGGGGAAGAACGAAGACATCCGCGCGATCGCTCAGGCTTTGGACGTGAGCAACATACTCGAGGGCAGTATTCGACGTAGTGGCTCGCGTGTGCGCGTCACGCTTCAGCTCATCCGTGCGTCCGATGGTTCCCATTGCCTGTCCAAACGCTATGAACGCGAGCTCACGGACGTGTTTGCGTTAGAGGACGAAATCGCTGGCGATGTAGCGCGGGAATTACGATTCCATTTGGGTGTCGCGAAGCGGCCCACAGAAAATGTTCTCGCGTACGAAGCCTATCTGGAAGGTCGATTTAACTGGCATGAGTACGTCGCACCTAATTTCAAAAGAGGTTTGCAGTGTTTTGAGCGAGCCCTCACCCTCGATCGCGATTACGCTGCCGCTTACACAGGTGTGGCGCAGTGCCTGCTTGGCCTTGTGACGGAAAGTGGGGCATCCGCTCTGGAACTTCTCCCTAAAGCAGCGGCCGCGGCACGTCAGGCGCTGGCACTAGACGAGTCTGACGGCGAAGCGCATTGCGTGCTGGGCGAGGTTGCCGCGATGCTCAATTATGACTGGACGGCGGCTGCCGAGCACTTTCAGACCGCGCTCAAGCTGAACCCATCCACTTATGTCCGCGCAGCGTATACGCTTTGGTTTCTTGTTCCCCAGGGACGCGCTGAGGAAATGCTGGCGCAAAGTGATGCTGTGCTCGACCGCGATCCTTTGAATGTGCTCGCGCATCAATTGCGGGCCGGGGTTCTATATTTTGCGCGGCATTACGAAGAAGGAGCGCAAGCTTGTCTGCGCGTGCTCGAACTCGATGAGAGGTTCCCGAGGGCAATACAGACTCTTTCCATCATCCGGAGCTTCCAACGACAGTTTGAGGAAAGTCTGGAGTGGGCCGAGCGTCTCGTCCAAATATTGGGCAGGACCCACATGGGCCTTTTTACGTTGGGAATGGTTCACGGCGAGGCTGGTGATTCAGAAGCTACGCGTCTCGTGCTGGAAGAGCTGAAGAACCTGCCCTTCGCTCACGAACGTTTTCCCACCTGGATCGGGTTGATCTATGCCGGACTAGACGATGAAGAGAACGCCGTTCATTTTTTCCGGCGAGCTGTCGAATCTCGCGAACCAACAATACTCTGGCTTCGAATGTTGCCACGAGCGGACCGGTTGCGGTCGAATGTGCAATTCAAAGAGATGATGCAGAGTATGAACTTACCGCCGGATTGAGCCGCATCCTAGTGTTCAATGCCTAACGCCGCCGCCTCTCCAGAGAACACTTCCGAGGTCCGATTCGGCATATTCAGGTTCCACGCTGGGAAGTTAGACCTCAGCCGGCAAGACACTCACCTACATCTCCAAACTCAGCCGGCCCGGCTGTTAAGGCTTCTACTGTCGCGGCCCGGTGAACTCGTGACGAGAGACGAGATTCAACAAACGCTGTGGCCAGACGGAACGACGGTCGATTTCGACATGGCGGTAAATCGATGCATTCGCCAGATCCGCGAGGTATTAGAAGACGACTCTGACGCTCCACGATATATCAAGACGATTCCGCGCCTCGGCTATTGCTTCATCGCAGCTCTCGGCTCAGGTCCGGGCAGCCCGCCCTCCAAATCCGCGGGCGTTGAAGCTTCGACAGCGCAATTAGCCGAGACGCAACCCTCTATTGCTGTCTTACCCTTTGCAAATCTGAGTGGTGATACGGCTGACGAATACTTCAGCGATGGTTTGACTGAAGAAATCACCAATGTTCTCGCACAAATTCAAGGATTAAAGGTTATTGCTCGAACATCCGCCTTCCGGTTCAAAGGAAAGAACGAAGATGTCCGCAGCGTCGCCCAGACTTTGGGCGTGAGTAACATACTCGAGGGCAGTGTTCGACGTAGTGGCTCGCGTGTTCGCGTAGTAGTTCAGCTAATCCGTGCGTCCGATGGATCCCATAACATGTCCAAGCGCTATGAGCGCGAGCTCAAGGATGTGTTCGCGCTCGAGGACGAGATTGCCGTCGATGTAGCGCGGGAGTTGCGATTCCATTTGGGTGTCGCGAAGCGGCCAACCGAGAATATTCTTGCTTATGAGGCGTACCTGGAAGGCCGTTTCCATTGGGGTAACATCGCAGTGCCCTCCTTCCGAAAGGCCCAGCAGTGTTTTGAGCGGGCACTCGATATTGATCCCGATTACGCTTCCGCTCATACCGGTATAGCGCAGTGCTACCTGAGCTTGATGAAGGAGGGAGCCGCATCCCCTCTGGACTTCCTTCCCCGAGCCGAAGTGGCGGCACGTCGTGCTCTGGAATTAGATAAGTTTGAAGGCGAAGCCCATTGTGTCCTGGGGGAGGTCTCGGCTATGCTTCATTACGACTGGGCCTCGGCTGCCGACCACTTTAACGCTGCGTTGAGCTCGAATCCGTCCACCTATGTTCGAACAGCATATGCGCTCTGGTATCTAACTCCTCAAAGACGCGCTGCCGAAGCACTCGCACAAAGTGATGCGGTGCTTGAACACGATCCTTTGAATGTGACTGCATATCTGTCGAGGGCGGCCGTGCTGTTCTGTATAGGAGATAACGAAGGGAGCGCAAGAGCGTGCCGTCGTGTGCTCGAGTTGGATGAAAGATCCCCAAGAGCGCTTTTAACACTCTCGCTGATTCATAGTTCTGAGGGAGAGTTCGACGAGAGCCTCAACTGGGCCGAACGACTTGTTCAGATATTTGGTCGCACCCAGCTCAGCCTCTTTGCCTTAGGTATGTCCCTTGCGGAAGCAGGCAGGACAGAACCGGCCAGCCTTGTGCTTGAAGAATTGACAAGGCTCCCGTTCGCGTCCGAACGCTTTCCAGCCAGGGTCGCCCTAATCTATGCGGCACTTCACGATCACGAGCAGGCGCTTTGCTGGTTCAATCGAGCTGTTGAATTTCGTGATCCGACCATATTACGGATTAGAATGCTACGCAAAGCGGGTCATCTGCAATCAAACGTTCTGCCCGGCGAAATTTTGCGCAAGATGAATCTCGTCTAGTCCTTCCAGGTCTTCGAATCCTTGACCAGCCTGGCGCATCAGAGCCGGTAAGCAATTACGTTACAAGGACATAGCGCCGCATCGAGAAAGCAGAATTTAGCATCTCGCGCGCATGGATCTGTTGATGGATCTGCCGCAAACTCATATCGGTTAAAATATGAAGACAAAAGCTGCATTGATTGTGGGCGCTGGTCCAGTTGGACTCACCATGGCGATCGAACTCACGCGTTTTGGAGTTCCTGTGAGGATTATCGATAAGGCACCGCAGCGCACGGACAAATCGAAGGCACTTGTGCTGTGGAGCCGTTCGCTTGAGCTTCTAGAGCGCTCCGGCGTGAGCCACCGTCTGGTTGATGCCGGGTACAAGGTAGAAGCTGTTAGCATATCGGCCGACAAACGTCCCGTTGGCCGCCTCACCATGGAGGCCCTTCCGTCCGCTTACCCGTTCGCGCTCATGCTCGCCCAGAGCGACACCGAGCGCATACTTGAAGAATTCCTGAACGAGCTGGGTGTTCAGGTCGAACGTGAAGTCGAACTCCTCAATTTCGATGACGATGGCGGCAAGGTCGGCGTCAAGCTTCGTCACGCAGACGGGACGGAAGAGATTTCCGAGACATCGTGGCTGATTGGATGTGACGGCGCCCACAGCACCGTGCGTCATCTGCTCGGTAAGGAATTTCACGGCGAGACCTCATCGATCAATTGGCTGCTGGCCGACATTCACCTCATGGACGTGCCTCGTACACCGGAGATAACGATCGGCTGGCACTCTGACGGCGTTCTCGCGACTTTTCCGATTGCGGAAAACCGGTACCGCATCGTGGCAGACGTAGGATCGGCAGACAGCAGCTCCGCGCGTCCCGCAGAGCCAACGCTGGCGGACGTGCAAGCAGTGCTCGACAAACGCTTCCCTGGCGGCGCGCGCGCCTGTGATCCTGTGTGGCTCTCCTCTTTTCGCATCAACGAACGCAAAGTGGCGGACTTTCGCGGTGGGCGGGCGTTTCTGGCTGGCGATGCCGCTCACGTACACAGCCCCATGGGAGGCCAAGGCATGAACACGGGCATGCAGGACGCCTGCAATCTGGCCTGGAAACTAGCGTTGGTTGTACAGGGCAGAGCCTCGGCGGATTTGCTCGACAGCTACAGTCCCGAGCGCAGTCCAATCGCCAAAGCCGTGCTCGGAGTGACGGGCCGGATCACCTCCTTGGCAACAGTTCGCAGCAAGTTGGGCCAGGCACTACGGAATCACACGGCCTCGCTCGTTCTCGGAATGTCTCCGGCTCGAAAGTTCGCCTCGGGTATCGCCTCGGAGCTCTCGATTGCCTATTCGCATAGCCCGCTCAATGCAAGCGGCAAGCATCTTTCTCCGGGGCCGGGCGAGCGCGCGCCGATACGCCGGGGGGAATCTCTTACCGGAGCCGATGCCACACCGCAGTTCGCGATCTATGGCAACGCTGATCGCATGCCTGCCAATATGCTGACGCGCTTCGGCGGTCTTCTGGAATCTTCTGTCCGAGAGCCCTTTGCTCGCGATGGGCTATGGATCGTCCGTCCCGATGGATATGCCGGGCTTTCGGCAAAGTCGGGTGATTGGAATGCTGTCTCCAGCTATCTTGACAACGTCGTTGTGAAAGGAAGCGCGTTATGAAGGAGGGCGTTTGTTCATCGGGTGCAGACGATTGCGCTGCGATCACTGCCATCGTGCAAAACCAGGCAGAGGCATGGAATTGTGCAGATGCGGATGCTTTTGCCGAGCGCTATTCGGATAACGGGAGCTTTACCAACATTACCGGAGTCCAGATTTATGGCAAGGCGGGATTCGTGGCTCAGCACGCGCAGATCTTCCGCACTATCTTTGCCGGTAGCCACATCGTCCTTGCTATTGGCAGGATCCGCTTTCTGCGGCCCGATATCGCAGTCGTCGACATCGATGCGACACTGGCCAACGTGCGGGCCTTTCCTCCTGGCCTTGCGATGACCGGCGATAAAGCGTTACGCACGAAGTTGCAGGAAGTCATGACCAAAGAGGATCGGCGGTGGTGGATTGCAGCGTTTCACAATGTCGCTGTGGCTCGCACATGTTGAGGGCGATGTATTGTGGCCCGCCACTTTAGGTCAAACGGAGGCGCGGTATTCGTCAGCTTTAATTCAGGGCAAGTCAGCCTATTTCACTCCGGGTGAAGCGTGATGGCCTTCTTCGCTCTCTGAATCAGGATCGCTTCAACTGAAGGCCACTCCGCCGCTTGTCGGCCCCCTGGCAGCATCTCACGGAGACTAACTCCGGCCGCGTTGAGATCTTCCGCATAGATGATCATGAGTTCCTTCCGCTTCTCCTGATCCAAAAGATGAACAAAACGGACGTTCATCATTCCTTCGGGCATTTGAAGCCGCTTTGCACGCAGCAGCGCCTGAACGTGCTCCAAATCTGATCCAGACTTTGGAACGTCAGTGCTGGATCCAAAACGCGCCCGTACATCAACGAGCAATCCATTAAGTGTCTCGGTATGAGTGAACGGATAGGTGTAGTGTAACTCCGGCCGAGAAGGTAAGTAGGCCTCAAATTGTACCCAATAGAGAACAGAGACATGTCTTTGTGAGTTTGCTTCCACAAACAAATGAAGTTCGCAATCGGCAATGTTTAAGAGCGGCCATCGATCGGCTCCGACGTACTGGACGGAGGCTGGCAAGTCTATTCTGATCTTCGGGTCTCGCTCAGAGGTGATAACGTTTGCGTGCACCTTTCGCTCGGGCCCAGGATACTCTGCCGCGGATGCCGTGCAGCAGAGAATGATCGAGAAAAGAGCAGTTCTCTTATAGTCAGTCACTCATGCCAGTCCTTTCGAGTTTAGGACATTGGCTTTGATCAAGAATGCTTCAGGTTTGCTACTCCACGAGAGCTTCGCCGCGCCGCTTGCGGACAGAACGTCTCAGAGTTCGCTCCTTTTTCCGTCCCCTGCGCGCATTCATCCAGGGGAAGTGAGTTCAAATCCGATCTTCGCCCGACTTTGAAGACGGGCCTGCGCCTTACAAAGGTTTTCAGATGCGTCTGGCCTTTACCCTTGCATACAATATGCCGGCGAAGTAAGGCGGCCGACAATCTACGATTCGAATTGCCGACAAAGCACGTGTGAGGCTACAGGCTAAACGATGGCTTTGAAGAAGTGAGCTACTTTCCTGCCACCCTCTTCGGAGTAGTACACAGTTACCTTGGCTGATTTGGCGCTTGCATCTCCGATATCCTTGCCGGCGTCGTGGGCGGCGTGGTCGGAAAGCCGATAAGTATTTTCAACGCCATCGTCTCCCTTCACGACAAGAGTTTTTCCCCCGCGATCCAGCTTCGAAATCGTCCCCTTCGTCTCTTTCAGGCCATCGTCTCCCAAGCGATCGATCTCACGCGCTGTTTCGGTGGATCCCGTTTTCGTGTAGTGGACAACTACGTCGCTGCCCTCCTTGAGCCCGTGAAAAGAATCTTTCGCGCCTGCCGCCGACATTGCCGCCCCGTGAACGACGGTCCCTGTGGCGAAATGAAACGTATGCTCTGTTCCATCTGCCGCTTTGACGGTAACAGTTTTCGCCGTATGGTCGATTGCCTTTACGGATGCTTCCACGGCGCTGACTGCATCTTGGACAGCGTATACAGTCATGCCCGCGATTAGACATAGACAAATCTTTAAAGCAAATTTCATGAAGATCTCCTGGCTGATGTTAATCTCGTCGCACTAACTCTGTTTCGGCGGATAGTGCGCGAACATTTTGCTGATCGATTTACGGACCTGTTGTTCGTCGCCCTTCTGGGAAGAAGAAACGCTATCTTCGGTTGCCTGACCGCGCCAGACTAACTGCCGCTTCTTGGCATCGATCAAGTCGATGGTAAGAATGCCCATGGTTCTGGGATGCTCCTGGGTGGACGACATGCCTTCCACATCTCCCCAACCACCCCAGCCGCCCCAATATCCCCATCTGCCAAAGCCAGGACTCCAGTCGAAGCCGTCCGTGGTCGTCGTGGCATCGATCATCTCCTGGGTCGTGAAATGGTAGGTCACCAGCAGATCAGGTTTCTGCGAGCCTGACGTTTGCTGGAGGCCTTTGGCACCCATCTCCTGGTTGAAATATTCGGAGACAAACTGTTTGTAAAAGCTGTTTTTCTCCTTGCTGCTGAACTGCCAAGCGTAGGTCTTGTAATCGGCGAAAGGAGCGTTGTTTTGCCAGTTCACCTTGACGCTCTGCGCGTTTGTTGCGGTCGCGAGCGCTGCTAAGCAGCAAATTCGGATGACATTACTCCGTAGTGTTCTCATGACTGTTTCCTCCCTTTAGTGCGGCCATAAGTAACGCCCACTAAATAGGAAGATTATAATCTTACACGCAAACGGGGCGACGGTTTTGAACACGTTAAGGAGATCTTCGAGGTAACAGCGCATTGAGCTGGAAGGTCAAACATGACATGGATATTTCTGTTATGAAAGATGGCATTCGACCGTTGCTTAAGACTCTCACTTTTGGCTGTGTGCTTTCAACAGCACCCCTTATGGTGCAAGCCCAAAACACAGCAAATCACGTTGATAGCGGTGCCAAACAGATGTTGGGTTCGGCCGATAAGGCTTTCGCGATGAAGGCCGCACAGGGTGGAATGGCGGAAGTGCAATTGGGCAAGCTGGCTGCGGAAAAGGGTAGCAGCCCAGATGTAAAAGCCTTCGGGCAGATGATGGTAGATGATCACACAAAGGCCGGCGACCAGCTGAAAACGGTTGCGCAAGCCGAGAACATGACTTTGCCAACCAGCGTGGACAGCAAGGATCAGGCAGAGTACGACAAGCTGAGCAAGATGTCAGGAGTTGCGTTTGACAAAGAGTACGTGAGGGACATGGTGAAGGATCACACGATGGACGTGCGGGAGTTTCAGCGGGAGTCGACTCACGGCCAGGACGCAGGGATCAAAAATTTTGCTACGCAGACGCTGCCGACGCTACAAGAACATCTGACAAAAATCAAGGGCATTCAATCGAAGATGGGCAACGGCTCGTCTTCCATGTAGTGCGAGACTGAATTCGATGAAATATCGCGTGACATTTCGCGAAAGGTCGGACGAGCAAGGACAGAAGGCGGACGATCCGGCCAGCTTTCTTGATGCTCAACTCGACGAAGAAACTGTTCTGGATGCAGTGTTAGTTGGGCGTACTATGCCAGACTCATTGCATTCTTCAGATCGGGTAGAGGAAGATGACGGATTTTTAAGCTTGGGAAGCGAAATCTGGGAGTACGACGTAGCGGACGGCAAAGACGAGGACTTCAAGAATGCCGCGTTGAACTCAGGTATGGTAATGGAAGTCGAAGCGTTGGAATCGAGTGACGAACTCGGCGTTTCGTAATTCACTCTCGGGAGAGGCGAGCCACTATGCTGCGCATCGTTTTGATCATTGTTCTTTTCCTGCTGCTGATCGGATCGTTACCGACTTGGGGTTATGCAAGTGATTGGGGCTACTACCCTAGCGGGGGACTAGGGTTACTCCTGATAATCGTGTTGGTCCTCTTCCTGGTAGGTCGTCGCGGACGGGTATAGGACCAGTAGTTCTGCTTTAACCGAATTTAATCTCCTCTCCGCGTACTTTCGGCTAATTTAGCTTTGCAAAACGCGTCTCACCATATGGGAGGGGAGAAAAATATGAAGTTGAGCAGATCCCTTGTAGTTCTTTCGTTAAGCCTCGGTCTGACGGCGGGCACGGCAGTTATCAACGCCGCTCCGAGCGCCTGGCATCAATATGACGACCGGGACCGCGACGGTGACCATTATGGTGATATCCGCGGCCTGGTCGAGCGGACGCAGCAAGACCTGCAAGCAGCGTCAGATATGCAGCGCGGCGATGGAGACCAGCGTAGCCGCTACCGCAACGCGGAGCGTCATCTCTCGACATTTGACAGGCATCTAGAGAAGAATCATTTCGATAAGGGTGAATTAGACAACGCGATCTCGGATGTCCAGCACATTATCGACAAAAACACGCTCCAGCCCAGCACGCGTGACGTTCTGATGCGCGATGTCAGCGACTTGCGAGCGATGCGCGAACGGCGCTAATAAGCCGAGTTTTCGTCGGGCGGGTCACTTTCGAGCGGCCTGCCCCTCGAGAGAGCCTGCCAAACCCAATTCCGTGGCTTTTGCCTCCATCGCGTCGATGCAAAACTCGACGTGATCGTCGAGATTTATTCCCAGTTCTTCTGCGCCCCGCAGGATATCTTCTCGATTTACATTGCGCGCGAATGCCTTATCCTTCAGTTTGCGTTTAACTGAAGATAAATCGACTTCCGCGATGCTCTTACCAGGTTTGACGTAGGCGCAGGCCGTTAAAAACCCCGACAACTCATCGCAGGCGAATAAAGCTCTTTCAAGCAGAGAGACACGTGGAACACCGCTGTAGTCTGCGTGGGAGAGAATTGCGCGGCGAATCGTCCCATCGACATTTCTCTCCTTGAGAATAGCCTCGCCGAGCATAGGGTGGTCGGGGGATGAAGGGTGAATCTCCCAATCGAAGTCATGCAGGAGAGCGGTAACAGCCCACTGCTGCTCGTCTTCTCCGAAGCGCTTGGCGTAGGCCAGCATGCAAGCTTCGACGCCCAACATATGGCGGCGAAGGCTTTCACTCTTTACGAACTCGCATACGATGTCCCACGCCTGATCGCGCGTCATGAGTGGCTTACTTTTCCTCGATCTGGACCGATTTGAGCGTGTCGCCCTGTTTGATGGAATCTACAACATCCTGGCCCGAGCGTACCTGTCCGAATATGGTGTGTTTTCCATTGAGCCAGTCGGTAGCCACATGAGTAACAAAGAATTGGCTGCCGTTCGTGTTTGGACCGGCGTTGGCCATCGATAAAGAGCCCTTTTGGTGTTTATGGGGGCTGCCTTTGGTTTCATCTTCGAATCTATAGCCGGGGCCGCCGCGGCCCGAGCCCGTCGGATCGCCTCCTTGGATCATAAAGTCGTTGATGACGCGATGGAAGACGGTGCCGTCGTAGAACTTCTCACGCGCGAGAAACACGAAGTTGTTGACCGTTTTGGGGGCGTCTTTAGCAAAAAGGTCGACCACGATGGTTCCTCGTGAGGTCTCAAGCGAGGCCGAGTAGTTCTTTGCCGGGTCGATCGACATGGGCGGTGGCGCAGAGTATTGTTTGCTCATCAGTCTTCAGTGTAGGAGAGTAGACCCTATCGGATTTTCCTGAGACACCTGATGCCGGGAGACTCCCTTGTTATGTCCCGCACCATTCCTTTGTCAAGATATTTTCTCCGGGAGCTTCTGAATGGAGATTGCACTTGGCGCATTCAAGTATGGTCTCGCTTCGGAAATTCCTCAGCAAAGAAGAGCAGCAGGCGGCGGCGTCTCAAGAGAACCACGGGCCTGCCATACTTCCGCAGAGCGACGCGAGTCTGGCGAATGTCAACGACAAGCTGCCCGGGTACTTCGCGTTGCCTTTGCTGCAAGGAATAGCTCGCACGGCCGTCGAGTCAGACCCTGAGGACCTCACCAACTTCCAGAGAACCATGGACGCGATCGTTCTCGCGCTGGAGCAGGAGTACCGGCCAGAGGCAACCCTAACGACAATCGCACAAAGTGTGAAAGTTCTAGAAGCCTACAACGAGCGAGTGCAGACTGCCTCAAAGGCCCACCACAGCGAGCTGCGAAACATGATCTCACTGATGGCGGAAGCCATGGCGTTCCTGACAACCTCAAGTAAGACGAGCGTCGAACAGCTTTCCTCAGTGGAAAAGAGTCTGTCGACTGCCTCGAATTTGAGCGATCTACGTATGGTTCGGAACCGTCTAGCGGCTTGCCTGGCTATTGTTCAGACGGAGAGCGCCCGGCTCAAGCTGCAGTCTGAGAAGAAGATTAAAGAACTCAAGTCTGCGGTGCTGCGGGCGAGCACACAGATCATGCCCGGAGTAGCAGCGACCGCACCAGATCCAGTCACGGGGCTGGTGGGGCCTAATGCGGTTCCCGAGCTGCTGACCAGACTAATGGCGCGGGGGAAGAAGCCAACCGTTGCCGCGTTCGTCTTCGATCGGATTCCTGAGTTCAACCGCAGCTTAGGACGAAATGCAGCAGACCGAATCTTATCGGCCCATGCGCAGATTATCGGAAACGAAATGGCAGAGTTCGGACCAGTGCTGCGATGGAATGGGCCAGCGATTATTCTCGTACTCGAGGAAGCGATCGAGGTAGAGGTTGCAGCGAAGAACCGGATCGAGCAGATAGCCAACCGGCGGTTGGAATTCTCTCTTGAGATGAATGGGCAGTTAGAGCGTTTCCGGGTGGCTTTCTCGTGGTCGCTAGAAATCACCGCGGGAGGCGAGACGGCGGAAGATCTTTGCCGCAAACTGGACCGTTTCGTGGCAGGCCGGACAGAGGCAGGTGGGCCAGAAGGTTCCGCGGGCAACTGAACGCCCCACACGGGCAAATCAAATAGATCATTAGCGGGCGGATAAGCTGGAACCGAGCGGCATCCAGCGGCTTCTAAGAGACTAATATGACCCGGGGTTGGGTGACGGCTGCCTTGGTCGGCGGTCTAATGGCTGCGTCTATTTGCGCGCAAGGCGTGATAGGCAGCGTGCCCGGACCAGCCCAAGTTACCGGCAAAACATATCCGGTCTCCGGGGTAGTCATTAACTCCGCTACTCAGCAGCCGATCCGGCGGGCACTGGTTCGAGTGCAAGTTGGGCCTCAGCAATACACCGCATTTACGGGCGCCGATGGGCGCTTTCAACTTGACAGTGTTGCCGAAGGAGCTGCGATGATCAGAGCCGAGCGGCCCGGCTTCAGCGATCCAGACAGGTGGCCGTCCTGCAATCCCTGTACGCAGACTTCGTCGTATGTCGTGAGTTCCAACAAGAACGACTTTCGAATTTTTCTAACGCCGAACGGGAAAATAGCGGGCAAAGTAGTGGACGACGATGGCGAACCTGTGGTTGGTCTGCAGGTGATGATCGAACGGGCGCAGATCGGCAACGGCCGCAAACAGTTTGTAAATGCGGCGATGGCTTCCACCGACGACGAGGGCATGTATCGAGTAGAAGATTGTCCGCCTGGTCAGATTTTGATCTCGACGGCATCCTATACGCGCGGGATGAATGCGATTTTCTTTACGCCGCGTTATTACCCGAACAGTGATTCGAAAACATCTGCGCAAGTAACGACGGTCGGACCAGGACAGGAAATTGAAGCCGACTTTCATCTGACTCCTTCCCGCGTGTTCAGCGTATCGGGCACGGTGACTGGCTTGCCAACGAGCGGAGGCGCCAACGTCTGGATTCAATCCACAGGAGGAATGGCAATGCCACTGGCGAACAGCCCCATGGAGCCGAGGAGCGGGCGGTTTAGCCTTTCGAGGGTTCCCGAAGGGATCTGGAAAGTCCACGCCCAAAGCTGGTCGACAGATAGTCCGGGAGCTCAGCAGCTTTTTGACGCCGAGCAGGAAGTGGTGGTGAAGGGCGCAAATGTCACCGGAGTGCAATTAAACCTGCAGAAGCCGCTTACTATTCCGGTGGTGGTCAGAGAGAATGCGGGCGGAACGGGAAATGCGGCGGTCAATGTGCAAGCCCACCTGGTTTCGGCTAGTGAGTCGAACGTTAACGAGTACTACGCGAGCCCAACGGGCACTCCCGAACCTAATCGAACGCCTGACCTATCTTTTCAAAATGTGCAGCAGGGGCGTTACAGGATCACCGTGAACACGACAGGGACGCCGGCTTGCCTCGATTCGGTTTCCTATCGCGGGGCGGACGCCGGGCGAGAATCGATATTCGTTTCGGCGGACGGCTCGAGCGAGCCGATCATTGTGAATTTGCGAAACGATTGCGCGACTTTGAACGTGGAGGCGCACGGATCAAGAGATTCACAGGCTTTCGAGTTATTGATTCTGCCGGAAGCAGGGCCGATGGAGCCGCTGGTGATGCAAGCAACGGCTGGAAACCCGATTGCGATCAAAAACATGACACCTGGCGAATATAGAATTTATACAGCGCCTGCGAACGCCAACCTGGAATACACCGATACGGAAGCAATGCGCGACGTGCCGGTGCAAGCAGTCAAGTTGGCTGCGGGACAGAGCGCGACAGTACGGGTGAATTTACCGGAACAGGCGAACCCGTGATCCCAGCCCGGCGCTTGTTTGTTGCCGCGCTGGTTGCCGGATGGTGCGCCTACGCCCAGCAAACCTTCACGATCGGCGGCGTTGTCCTTAATCACAGCACGAAACGGCCCATTGCGCATGCGCTGGTCACGATCTTGGCCAACAATCATCCCGATCAGCACGCTTCGCTAAAGACGGCGCAAGACGGACGCTTTTCGTTTACCGGCGTGCCGAAAGGCAAATACACGTTGAGCGCGGAGTATCGCGGATTCAGTCAGGACTTCAGACAGGATGAAGCCTACTCGACGGGCATTGTGACTGGGACGGGAGTTGATTCCGAGCACATCGTGTTTCCGCTGGAGCTGCCGGGGAGTTTGTCTGTTCGCGTGCTGGATGAAACGGGAGAGCCGGTGCGCAATGCCGATGTGATGCTCTTTCGCCGGCAAGTGGAATCGGGTAGAGCGATGGTTACGCAGACGAGCTCGGTCTTTTCTTCCGCGAATGGAGTTTACAGACTGGCCAATCTGACGCCGGGCTTCTACTATGTAGGGGTGCAGGGGCGGCCGTGGTATGCGCAGTCGCTAGGGGATATGGGAACGCCCGCGCCAGAAAACCACGGTGACCAGGAGGTCGTCTATCCGGAGACGTATTACCCGAGTACCGGAAACGCCGACGAAGCGCGCCCATTAGCGGTACGAGAAGGAGAAAATACGCGCATCGAATTTAACTTAAGACCGGTTCCGGCGCTACGAGTTACGGTAAGCGGCCCGGGGTTCGATCGCAATCCGTCTTCAGAAATGCCGGCTGCCGGCAACGCCAACGTAATGAGCATCGGTCCGGGTGGGACCTTGTTTCCCTCGAGCACGTCTGCGAGTACGATTAGCGAGCACTTGCTCATACTGGGAGTAGCGCCTGGGCGGCACATCATCTCGGTCTCGCGTTCGGCGGGACAAAGCACGCCGGGTATGAGCGACACCTTGCAAAGTGGTCCGATTGATTTAACTGGTGACTATACGCTCAACACGGCCGACATCTCGCAAGTAAGTCTGACCGGACGGCTTGTAATAGAGGGCGGCGGCAGCTTGCCGAAGCACCCGCTGATCCTGATGATAAGGGGCGCGAATCGCTTCGGCAACATGACGCGGATTGAAACAGACGGGAGCTTTAAATTCGAAAACCCGCTGGCTTCCGGGCGATACCAACCACAGCTGGTGAATACGAGCGATCTGTACATTAAGAATATTGCCGCGGCAGGGGCTTCCATGGACACGGGATTCCTCAACATACGCGGCGCCTCGCGTGTTGAACTGACGATCACGGCGGCGAGAGGGTTGATCAAAACGGCGGACGGGATGGCGACGATCGAGGGTCGGCCGGCGCCGGGTGCGATGGTGCTACTGGTCGCGGAAGATCCGGACTATGCGGGTGATTTTCCTCGCGATCAGAGCGACAGCGACGGTACCTTCACGTTGCGCGGTATTGCTCCAGGGAGATACAGGCTGGTAGCGATCGGCGACGGGCGAGACCTGGAATATCGTGACCCAACTGTGATGAAGCGGTATCTTACGAAAGCACCTCTGGTGGAATTTCCTGCCGGACCAGACAGCTCTTTAGCGGTTGAAGTGCAGAAGCGCCAGCCCTAATCTTGCCGTGATGTAGCGCGCCAGTTTCTTCACCCAAGCGGTTGCGCCGAGCTAGCTCCTGTGTGCCTTCCGAGTTGAAGTGCGTGTCCGCTACACTAAGGAGTTTGAGTTTACAGACGGGGTCTTCACGACTTGTTTTGAACGTTATGCGCTGAAACCCGCGCAGAACAAGCAACGTCAGGGGATTGACTCCGGCAAGATGGCAAAAACTCGTTGAGGCGGCATGGAAAGGATTTTCTCCAAGCAATGATGCATCACAGGCTCGGGAGCCTGCGTATGTTCGTCTGGGCAACGTGCCTGACGGGTGCTTCTGTTTACGGACACGGTGTCGCTTCCGGATTGTCGAATGCGGACGCAACTGAAGTTAGGTCAGAGACAGCAGTTGATCAGCAGAGTACGAGCGCGGTGGCGCCGAGTCAGCAGCAGACGCAAACGCCTGCGGCAGCGCCGCAGCAACAGCCAGCGCCAGCGAATCCTCCACAGCAACAGACGCCACCAAAGCCAAACCCGCCACAACAGCCGGCGAATCCTTTCGAGAACGTACCCGAAACGAAGCCGGGTCAGCAGCAGCCACAACCCACAAACCCGAACGGAGTGCAGGAAGCAAAGACTGCGCCGGTAGGAGAGAACATCATCGAAGCAGTGGACTTCCGCGGGCAACGTAAAGTTCCGCAGGATACGCTGCGAGCTTTGATCTACAGCAAAAAGGGTGATGTTTACAGCGAAGAGGCGATCCATCGTGACTTCATTGCGCTGTGGAATACAGGACGATTCGACGACCTGCGAGTGGAGACCGAGAAGGGACCGGCCGGCGGTATTATCTTGCGCTTTGTTGTAACGGAGCGCCGGACCGTGCACGTGATCGATTACACAGGTAATAAGTCGATCAGCAAATCGGAGATACTCGACCGCTTCAAAGAGCGGCACGTCAGCTTATCGCCCGAATCGCAGTTCGACCCCGGTAAGGTGCAGCGTGCGAAGAACGTACTGGAAGAGTATGAAGCTGAGCGCGGGCATCAGTATGCGACCGTAACGCCGCAGATCCGGCAAGTTCCGCCGGGTGGAGTGGACGTTATCTTTGCCATCGATGAAGGACCGAAGGTCAAGGTCGGCAACATCCTCATTGACGGCAACCACGCGTTCACGTCGAAAGAAGTGATTCGCGCGATGAAGAATCTGAAGCCGATCGGGATTCCCCACTCACTGTTGTTCGAAAATTTGTTCGCGCGCACGTACGATTCGACGAAGCTAGACGAAGATTCTGAGCGCATCCGAATTTTCTATCAGGCGCGCGGATATTTTCAGGCGCGGGTGATCAATCATAGCGAGCGGGTATACGACGTAGCCGGGCGGGGCATTAAGATTCCGTTGTTCAATCCCAAGAAGCCAGGCAAGCACGTTGACATAACGATGGTGGTGTCGGAAGGCGACAAGTATTACCTGCGGAATTTCAACTTCGTAGGCATGAAGTTGTTCCGGACGCCGGATCTGATTGCACGGCAAGTGTTTCGCATGACGCCCGGGGAAGTCTTCTCGACAGAGAAGTTACAGAAGGGCATGGATGAGCTCCGAAAGCTGTATGGCAATTTCGGCTACATCGATTTCGTGCCTTCGCCGGACCCGGAGGTTGTGCCTGGGAAAGATCAGATCGACCTGACGATAGACGTTGATGAAGGCCATCAGTTCTTTGTCAGGCGTATCGATTTTACGGGTAATACGACAACTCGCGACCGCGTGATCCGGCGCGAGTTACTCATCAATGAAGGCGATCTCTACAGCCGGCAGTTATTCGATACGAGTATTTTGCGTTTGAACCAGCTGGGTTACTTCGATCCTCTGAAACCAGAAGATGCAGCGGACATCAAGCGCGATACAAAGACGAATACGGTTGACCTGCTCATCAAGTTAAAAGAGCGTGGCAGAAATTCGATTCAGCTAAATGGCGGCGTGTCGGGCATATCGGGGAGTTTCATCGGGTTCTCCTATTCGACAAATAACTTTCTAGGCTTAGGAGACACGGTCAGCCTGGGAGCACAGATCGGGACGCTGCTCGACAACATTACGCTCGGATTCACGGAGCCGTATATCTTCGACAAACCGATTCAGGCGGGCGTAACGGTGTTCTATCAACGTTACAGCTACGACCAGGGCCGGCAGGCGTCGATTCTGGCAGGAACGAACCTGATTCCGTATTACAATTCGCTCGGCACCAACAACCTCCTTAATTACGTTACAAACGGCCGCGGCTTTACAGCCTTTGTAAGTTACAATTTGCGGCGCAGTTTCGCCCGCGTCGGGCTGACGTACGGGTACAGCGACCAGACCTTAAAGCCGATCACGACGGCCGCGACAAACTATTTCCAGTACATCGACTTTCAGGGCATTGGCGGACCCAATTCGCTTAGCGGGATCACAATGAGCACGATCACGCCGACGTTTGCCTACAACACGGTGGATCATCCGATCATCCCCCACCGAGGACTGAGGGTGAACCTGTCGTTCGGATTTACGGGCGCGGCAATTGGCGGCAATGTGAATATGCTGCAGCCCTCGGTGGACATGGCTTATTTCCGGCGCGGGTTCTTCCGCAGCAACGTCATGGGTTTCCACGTGAACGGACGATTTATCACGGGGTATGGCGGACGCGTTGCGCCTCCCTACAGCCGTTACTATATGGGCGGCGAAGACGACGTGCGCGGATTCGATATCCTGTCGATTAGCCCGATCGCCTATATTCCGACGCAGGCCAGCGTTCCGGTCTTGAACAACGATGGGACGCCGCGCTACCAGCGATATGTTGACGCGAACGGGAATATCCAGCTCACGCAGATTACGCAGACTGTGCCGCTCTACCAGTTGATTTTGCCGGGTGGCGACACGTATGGTGTATTCAACTACGAGTATCGGATCCCGCTGGTCGGGCCTGTGACGCTGGCGCCGTTTATCGACGCTGGTGTAGACAGGCTGAGCGTAGCCAGCCAATTAGGGCTGAACTCAGAACGAGTGGACCAACTTAACGCCCTGTTCCCGCAGTCTAATTTCGGGAAAAGAGCGGTAATTGCCCCTAACACGCAAACGCCGAGGGTTTCTACAGGGCTGGAGCTGCAGGTACTCATGCCGGTGGTGAACGCGCCGTTCCGGGTTTATTGGGCGTATAATTTAAGCAGAGTCGATACAATCTTGCAGCCGCCGATTGTTGCGGACCGGTCGTTTTTTCCGAACGAGGCGACGTACGATAGTTTCTTGACCACTAACAATCAGATTGGTCAGAGATTCAGCGAGCGTCACTCGATATTTCGGTTTTCGATTGGCAGAACGTTTTAATCCGGCCGCGACATAACTAGCAGCCCACTGGTGGCATAAACGAGATTCAGGGAAGGAAGTAGTTTGATGATGAAGAGGACGTTAGGTGTGGCTGCTGGAGTGGCATGCCTCGCGATGTGCAGTTTCGCTCAGCAAGCGCCGCCGAAGGTGGGCGTAGTGAACATGCAAGGCGTGATTGCCGGCACCAAAGACGGGCAGAAGGCGATTGCGGACATGCAGGCCAAGGATCTTTTGATAATTCTAAATATCGCGCCCGCCGTATCGCCGACTGGTGAGCCACTTGCAGCCGCCGCGAAAGACCTGCTTAGTTTTGTTAAGCCGATTCGACTAATTGAAGAGCCGAAGAGCAATGCAGCCAAATATTCAATTCAGCCCTCGAGGCAGATTGCGGCGCAAGGAACGTTAGCGGAACACTCGACCGTCAAAGAATCCGGCGGGATTGTAGTAGCCGACGTTCTGGAAGGCCGAGAGGGCCGCGACGCGCAGGATCATGCGACCATTCACCCGGAAGGCGGTGCGGATCGGCGTGCTCAGCGACATGTCGGGCCCTTACGCCGAAGCCACCGGACAGGGCGACGTGCTTGCGACGCGGTTCGCGATCGAGGATTTCACGAAGGCGCTTGAGATCGACGACACGGTTGTGGAGGCCCGCAATACGTTGGCGGAGGTAAAGAAGGGATATGAGTGGGATTGGAGCGGCGCGGAAACGGAGTACAAGAAAGCTTTCGATCTAAACCCCAGTTATGCTGCGGCGCACACAGGTTACGCGGACTATCTCACGAAGATGGCCCGATTTGACGAAGCGATCGCCGAGTCGAACCGCGCAAGGCAACTGGATCCTGTATCGGCAGGAACGTACACGGCCTTGGGCCGGATTCTTTATCGCGCACGTAAGTACGACGAGAGCATAGCGGCGT
>JAVHMZ010209016.1:0-12784 GCA_034782995.1 Amazona versicolor
AGTACCTTCTCCCGCACGTTCCATCAATACGTAGGCCAATCGCCCCGGGATTTTCGGCGGTTAAGCTCAAAAAGTCATCTCGTGCTTAGGAAGCGCCGATAAGGAATCTTTGGACGCAAGCCTTACCAAGCCGTTTGAGCCTCGGCTACTTTGGAGTCCCGCTGACTTTGCGGATATCGGCGGCGCGCTCCTTCGCTTGGATTTGTTCGGCTTTGGCTTGTTCTCGTTTGGCCTCGTCCACACGTCCGAGTTTCCGTAAAGCAGTCCCCAGCACGAAGTGCGCTTCGTGGTAATCGGGATCGACTGCGATTGCGCGCTTAAGCGGATCGATCGCCTCTGCAGGCTGATCGATTTGGACTCGTGATTTGCCGAGAGCAAAGAGCGCATCGCGATACTTCGGCGCAACGGACACCGCCTTCTCCAAATACGGGATCGCTTTTTCCGGTAGGTTCTGGAGGCGCAGCGTATCGCCGAGAAGGTAGTTCGCCACAGCGTCCTGTGGATGAGCGCTCAATTCGGTGCGCAGTTCCGCAGCCGCCGCGTCATACTTGCCCTGTTTGTACAAAATGCTGCCTAGTCCTGAATGAACGCCGGGATAAACAGGATCGGTTTTAGCTGCGGCTTCGTATTCGGCTTGGGCGTCGTCTTCGCGGCCCATGCGGTCGAAGGCCAATCCCATCAAGGTGTGCGCGGCGGGCGAGTTCGGGTCCGCTTTCATGATGCGAGAAAAGACATTGGCTACGCGATCGTATTGTCTGAGCTGATAGTACGCTTTGCCCAGCATGTCGAGGGTCGGGAGATCGGAAGGGTTCGCCTGGCTGGCGCGTTCGAGGTAGGGCGCGGCTTCGGCGTAGCGGTCGAGAGCGAACAGCGCCAAGCCAGTTAGATCGAGAATTTGAAAGCTGTTGTCGGTGGCCGCGAGAGGCTGCAGTGAGTTTAGGGCGTCTTTATAACTGCCTAGTTTGAAGTAAGTGATGGCGAGATTGCGAGTAGTAATCGCATCGTGAGGGTGCAGGGAGAGCGCCTTTCTAAGCAGCGCGACGGCTTCGGTGCCGCGTCCCTGACGAGATACAGCCGTTGCCAAGTTATTGAGTATTTCGACAGAGGATGGATCGAGAGCGAGAGCGTGGCGGAATTCGCGTTCGGCCGATGAGTAGCCGGCGCGCTGCATGGCTTCGGAGCCGGCAACGAGGGCTGTGCGCAAGTCGGCGTTCGAGGTTTGTTGCGCTTGGATTGCTGCTGCACAACAGAAGAACAGCAGGAGCAAGCGAGCGCGAGAGCACTTTCCAGAAGCCGCCAAGAATGGCGGCTCGCAGCCAGGAATGGCTGACCCCACACAAGACACCACCTCACACCAATAGCACTTCGATCCCCCGGGCGCGCAGGCGCTCGACTTGGTGCATGGGTGCGTTCATATCCGTGATCACACGGCGTATCGAGCGAAAGTCGGATATCAGGGAAAGGCTGCGGTGGCTGAACTTGCTCGAATCGGCCAAGACCGTCACACTCGCGGCGGACGAGATCATGCGACGGTTGAGCTGCGCTTCCATAATGTCGAGCGTCGTCAAGCCGACTTCAGCATCTAAGCCGACCGTGCTCAGGAAACAATGATCGGCGTGCAGAGAATCGAGCATCTGCTCCGCATGCGGACCTACAAAGGCTGTGGAAGGCTGCCGCAGTATGCCGCCCAGCATCACGAGCGAGAGGTGCGGAGTTTCCGCCAGCAAGCACGCCACGTTCAAGGAGTAAGCGATTACCGTAATGTTGCGGCTGTTCCCGCGACGCAATTCCTTGGCAAGCTCCGCGCAAGTAGAACCGGTACAGAGGAAAATGGTTTGCAGAGGGTGGACTAGGCCCGCGGCAGCTTGCGCGATGCGAACCTTCTCGGCTTGATGCATTCCCTCGCGCTCGCGAAGAGGATGTTCGGGCGCTGCTGCCAAAGGTTTGATACCGCCGCCGTGCGATCTGACCAGATTGCCGCTTTCCGATAACGCGTCCAGATCGCCACGCGCCGTAACGGAGGAAACTCCAAACCGTTTTGCAACCTCTTCGACGGTGATTCGGCCGTTCTGACTGAGCAGGTCCAGAATCTCTCGTCTGCGCTCTTCTGCTAAGAGACGGTTCGACTTCCCTTTCGCTATCTCCACATTCCTCTCATTGGGTGGTATGGGAAAGGGCTCGTGTCGTGGACAGAGCCCTTTCCCGTGCAGTTAGAAGTTGTACTTCAATCCAAACTGAATGTTGCGTTCGCCTTGGGCGCTGGTGATTTGGCCCAGGCTGCTGCCGACGGTGGTGTTCGGAGCGTTCAGGATAGGCGTGTTGGTGAAGTTGATTGCTTCGGCGCGGAACTCCAGGTTCTGGTGCTCCGTGAAGAAGAACTGCTTCGTCAGACTGAGATCCGCGGTATGCAGGCCCGGTCCGCGGATCGTCCCGATACCGCACGTACCGAAGTGGCCGGGCGTGCTCACAGTGTACGCGCTCGGATCAAACCATTGGTAGCCGTTGCTGGTACCGGAGGTCGGATCAACGTCGCGTGTTCCGTATACGTGTTGCTGCGCGACGCAGTTGGCCAACTGGAACGGATTGTGAACTCCGCTGTTATCGACGCCTGAATCGATGGTGAAGGGGAACCCGCCGCGCCAGTTTACAATCGCATTAATGGACCAATCGCCGGCAATCGCGTTGACCACCGGGTTTGCTCCTTTACCGTACGTCCGGTGATGCCCGAACGGCAGGTCGTAGGTGACGAAGCCGTTGAAGGCGTGAGTGACGTCGTAGTAGCAAGGCCCATAGTTCTTGCTGGCATCGTAGGTGTCTTGCCAGTAGTACCAGTTACCGACTGCCTGACCGTAGCCGCCGTAGTATCCAACGGCGTTGGCGAGACACTTGGACCAGGTGTAGTTGAGCTGGAACTGCAGGCCGCTGCTCAAGCGTTTCTGGAAGGCAACCTGAAGAGCGTTGTAACTCTGAATGCCGTTCGAATCAGTCAGCTTGGCATTGCCGATTTCGCCGAGAAGGGTCGGGTTGCCGCTGAGATAGCCGGGCGCAATCGAGCCATCAGACAAGCGTTGTAACTGAGAGGCCCAGATCGGAACCACCAAGTGATCGTTCTTCTGTCCAACGTAGGCCACCTGCACCGTGGTCGCGTTGCCGAACTGATGCTGTACCGAGAAATTCCACTGGTTGGAAACAGCGGGGCGAAAATCTGGACTCCAGATACGGATGGAGGTTCCGGTGTAGTTGATGTTACCGGCGGTGCTCTGACCGAAAATGGTGTAGCCCTGGGCCAGAGTCGATGGCGTCTCGGTCGGGCTGTAGTTGATGTTGTGCTCGGTCGCAAACGGCGGATTGAGGGTCAGGCGTAAGTTGGTTCCGGTGCCTTCGAGGAAGTTCGAGAGGGTATATGCGCCGCGAATCACTGTGCTGCTGTTGGGGCTGAAGGCAAAGCCGATGCGCGGCTGGAAGTTCGTGATGCCGTTGTACTGCTTGTAACCTGCACGGCTGTAGCCATTCTGTCCGGCGATCTCGAGAGCGCCAGTAATTTCGTCGAAGTTGGCCTGGCGATTGTGAACTTCAATCCAGGGCGTATGCAATTCCCACCTAAGACCGAGATTGAGGGTGAGCCGGCTGCTCACGCGCCAGTCATCTTGAAAGAATGCCCCGTAGGTGGTGGCGCGCTGTCCCCAGGTACCGCCCGCGATTCCGCCTTGTACGTTGTAGGGATAACCAGCGAGAAAATCGGCTTCGGGAGAAGTAAGTGCTCCCGTAGTCTTCGCTGCCGTGTACTGACCGTTGAATCCGAACTGTCCCGCAATGCCGGCGTTGCCGGAATAGAAGGTGTTGATGCGATTCCGAAAGACCTGAAACCCGGTCTTGAAAGTATGCGTGCCGCGCGTGATGATGGCCGTGTCGCTGGCCTGGATCACCGTGTCGGCGAACTCCTCAAAAACCTCGGAGTTTCCAAACCCTGAAAGAAATCCGCCGCTAAAAGTGAAACCCGGCAGCGTGTTGGTGGGAACACCGGCGATGCCGACGCTCGCCGCGGAAAAGCCTGAGCCCGACAAAGCGCCGGTGACAACCGGAATATAGTTTGCGCCCGCGCGCACTTCGTTCACGAACGCCGGAGAGAACGAACGGGTGTAATTGATCACGCCGTTGTAAGCCGGATAGGTATTCGAACTGTTATAGAGGATCGGAATGCTGTTAGTGGTAGGATTTTCGATCTTACTCTCGGAGTAACGGCCAAAAAGGTGATCTTTGTCGGAAGCGTTCCAGTCGATGCGAGCGTCACCTTGATCCTGGTTGGTGGAACTATGCGTAGTGTTGAAAGCGTTGTTTTGCAGATTGTTATTAACGGCTTTGGGGAACAACGGGTTGTTCACGATCGCGACGGAAACCGGATCGAGCAGGCCGGCAGCCGCTAAATTGTTGTTCGGGATCGGAGCGCCGGTCTTCGGATTATAGAGTTGGATCGGTTTCGCAAGTGAGAGCAGTGCCGAAAAATCGCCGGCGCGTTCAGCGTCCGTCAAGGTTGTGTAGCCGCTGGTGGTTGCGGGCTGATCGAAGCGCGAGCCCTGGTAATCCGCGAAAAAGAAGAGCTTGTCGCGAATGATGCGTCCGCCAACCGAGCCACCGAACTCATTCCAGCGAAGCAGAGGACGTGCAGCGCCGAGGAAGTTATTGCCCCAATTATTCGCATTCAGTTTGTCGTTGCGGAAGAACTCGAAGGCAGTGCCATGGAAGGAGTTCGCTCCGCCTTTAATGCTGACGCTGATGATGCCGCCCATGAAGTTACCGAATTCGGCCGAGGCGTTCTGCGTAATCATGTTGAATTCCTGGATGGCATCGACGCTCGGCGTATAGCCGACGGCGTTCTCTGAAATCTGGTTGTTGTCCAAGCCATCGAGAAGAAAGTTATTGGTCTGTTCGCGGTTGCCGTTGATCAGCGGGCGGCCGCCGTTGAAAGACGATTGCGCGCCGGTAAACGTAGAAGGATTTGTGGTAACCGCGCCCGGCGCCAGCAGCGTGAGCTGGACATAGTTGCGGGTCGCGAGCGGAAGTTGCACGTTGGTTTTGGCGTCGATCACGGTTCCAAGCTGTGTCGACTGCGTTTCCAAAATCGGCGCCGCAGTGTTCACTTCCACCGTTTGATTCACGTTGCCAACTTGCAGGCCGAAATCTACTTTGGCGTTCTGATTCAGTTGCAGAACAATTTCGGGCTTTATAGCGGTCTGAAAGCCTGAGTTTTCAACACGGACTTCGTAGCGCCCGACCGGCACGCGCGGCAGCGTGTAAAAGCCGCTGTCATCGGACGTAGTCGGGAAACTGGTTCCGCGGTCAAGATCTTTGGCGGTGACCTTTGCGCCGGCAACTGCCGCACCGGAAGCGTCGGTAATGACGCCGTTGATGGCAGCCGTGACTTCCTGGGCGCGGCCGATTTGAAAACTCAGAAACAACATGAGGCAGGACACGAAAGCGCTGACGGCATGACGCTTCAGCAGTTCGCCCGACCCCACAAAAAGATGTAATGGGTTCACAAGAACTCCCTCCTTGGCAATTCAAGTCTGAGACTTTCATGCGATTGTAAAGGGAAAGCAAGGAAGTGTCAAGAAAAACAAATAAAAAGAAAGCAGAAGAAGGAGATCGGAAAGCGCTTACAAAGGAACTATTTGGCTTCGTTTCGCGTAAACCGATCATAATTGAAGAGAGCCGCTGAGGGGCTCGGCATGGCGACAGGTACCGCGCAAACATCCGTCTGGCAAACAGTGCCGGCGGTGCAGGAAACGGCAATGGCTCGCACGGCAACCATTCCTTGGTATATCTGGTGCGCGCTGACGGCGGTAACTTCTGTGATGGTGGGGGCGATCTGGGACATCTCCTGGCACATGTCGATTGGCCGCGACACGTTCTGGACTCCGGCGCACATGGCGATTTACCTGTGTGGAGTGTTGGCCGGCGTCGCCTTCAGCTACATCGTTCTTACGACGACTTTCAAGCCAACCGCACCGCTGCGGGACAGTTCGGTTCGCATCTGGGGATTTCGTGCTCCGCTCGGAGCTTTTATCGCTTCTTGGGGCGGGATTGCGATGTTGACCTCGGCGCCGTTCGACGACTGGTGGCATGGTGCATACGGGCTCGATGTGCAGATTATCAGCCCGCCTCATATCGTTCTGTTTTTGGGTGTCTACGGAGTGCTCTTGGGAACCATGGTGCTGATTGCCGGGCACATGAATCGGACCACCGCAGCGAGCCGAAAGACATTCGCGCGGGCATTCGTCTACGGATGTGGAATCGTGCTCACCATGATGATGACGATGCTGTTCGAGTACACCGGCCGTTCCATGCAACACACTTCGCAGCCTTATCTCGTGCTTTCATTGTGCGTTCCGATCATCCTCGCCGTGGCCGCCGGGGCGAGCGGGTTTCACTGGGCGGCGACCTGGACGGCCGGTTTGTATACGTTGTTCTACGAATTCGGAATGGTGGTGTTACCGCTGTTTCCCGCGCAACCGAAGCTGGGACCGGTTTACCAGCATGTGACCCATTTCATACCGCTCGGATTTCCAATCCTGCTGATCGTGCCGGCGTTTGCGCTGGATTTGTTGTGGCAACGGACGCGCGGTTGGAAGCCATGGAAACTCGCGGCCGTGAGCGCCGTTGTCTTTGTGACGGCTCTGATGGCTGCGCAGTGGCCCTTCGCCGACTTCCTGATGAGCCCGTACGCGCGCAACTGGTTCTTTGGCTCCCACTATTTCTGGTATGGCCAGCCTCCGACTGCTCATGACGTCCGGAATCTCTTTTGGGATATGGAATCTTCTCTCCACTTTTGGATCACGATGGCGCTAGCCCTTGCGCTAGGGACCCTCACCTTCCGGCTGGGCTTGTCGCGCGGAAAATGGCTGCGGGAAATCCAGCGTTAATGTTGCAGAGGTCGACCTTCCGCTGCCTCCTGTTTGCGGCATTTTGCCTGCCGGTTTACGCCCACATCGGAAGTCCCGATGTTTACCTCGACGCCGACGCCGGTCCGTACCGGCTGTTTGTGACGGTCCGGCCTCCTTTGGTGATTCCGGGAGTGGCGGAGCTGGAAGTTCGTTCGGAAATTTCGGGAGTCACCGAAATGGAAGCGGTTCCGCTGCCGATGCAGGGCGCTGGGGCAAAGTTCGCCCCGGTCGCGGACAAGCTGACGCGTTCGGCTCGGGATGGGCAGCTGTTCACGGGCTCACTCTGGATGATGGCGCCCGGGTCGTGGCAAGTTCGTTTAAGCGCAAACGGCGACAAAGGCCGCGGACAGATTGCTGTTCCGGTTCCATCGGCGGCGCTGGTGGTGAAGGGCATGCGCCCGGGGTTAGGCCTGTTGTTGAGTGTTCTCGCTTTGTTTCTCACGGCTGCGGTAATTGCGATGGTGGGAGCTTCGGTCCGCGAATCGCGTCTCGCGCCCGGCGTGCAGCCTGCACCGGTACGTAGACGCGCGGCCCGGATTGCCATGCTGGTGGCGGCAACCATCGTGGTTCTGGTGCTCTGGGGCGGAAACCGCTGGTGGAATGCGGAAGCGGCATCGTACGGCGAGGAGGTGTACAAGCCGATCCAGATGCGGGCGGCTATCGGTCAGGATGGTGTGCTCAGCTTGCGCTTGAAAGATCCGGGCTGGCTGAATGCGCCGGGGTGGGAAACTTTGTTCACCAGGTCGGTCGATGATTTCGTGCCCGACCACAATCATCTGATGCATCTCTACGCAATACGGCAACCGGGCCTGGATGTGGTGTATCACTTACACCCGGAGATGAGCTCATCCGGGTTGTTTCGATTGGCGCTGCCTCTGATGCCAGAAGGTTCGTACTCGTTGTATGCCGACGTGGTTCACACGAACGGCTTTCCCGAGACCTTGGTGAGCAAAATCGCGGTTTCCAAGACGAGTGGCCGTATGTTGGCCGGTGATGACGCCGCAGGCCAGACAACACCATGGCAAGCGAGCGCTCCCACGAATCGCTTTACGTTGCCCGATGGCTATCGTATGGAGTGGGTCGACGAACCGGCGACGCTTTCGGCGAAAACGCCTGCGCTGTTCCGCTTCCGGTTGTTGAGGCCGGATGGCGCCGCTCCGCAAGACATGACTTTCTATATGGGAATGCTGGGGCATGCTGCGTTTGTGAAGACAGATGGATCGGCATTCGCTCATATTCACCCGAGCGGCTCGGTTTCAATGGCGGCTTTGATGATGGCTCAAAGCGGAAGTGACATGACTGGCATAGACATGTCGGGTATGAATCACGAGCACAAGGGACTGCCGAACGAAGTGGCATTTCCTTACGGGTTCCCGGCAGCGGGAAGATATCGGATTTTCGTGCAGATGAAACACGGAACGACCGTGGAAACGGCCAGTTTCGACGCCTTGAGCCACTGAAAAGTTGCGATTTAAACCGGTCTGGAGACCGGTTGCCGCCGGGCTAGCAACGCTACCAGAACCAACTGCGGTGATGAACTGGATGTAGTAGTGCTGCGCTCGTCGCTTATCGCAGAAGCTGTTCCAGGGTCGAAACGTCGAATATGCTTTCGCCGACGGTTTCGATCTGCTCGATGGAAAAGGTGGCTAGTTTCGCGCTCGCCCAGCCCGGGAGATGGCCGAAGCGTTTCTCAATCTGGATTGAGAGCATATGAAGCAATTGCTGGCGAGCTTCCTGACGGCCTTCCTGACGGCCCTGCTCAATGCCCCTCCGGATCGCCGGGCCAAGCAGGTCGTTTTCCATGATGTCGATAATCAGCGGCATATTGCGCACCTCTTCCCGTACTGTCTCTCCGAGCTGTCTCAGGCCCGCCAAAATGACCAGTTGCTGCACGGCTGCGTCCTGTTGGCTCGCAGGTAGCGACGCAATCTTAGCCACAATCGCGCGGATCGCTTCTTTATGATCCCGCAAGCGCGTCAGGATGGCAATCAGGTTGTCCCCCAGATCCTCGCTGGCCAGTAGCCGTTCGCCGTCCAGGGCGCGGATGTCGATCACCTGGTACCGAAGCCAAAGGTCCGGGCCGCGCAGCTCGCCAGGCATGCGCAGCGGGGCTTCTCCGACGTAGAGCACGGTCTGACGCGGAAACCTCTCTTGTAGCCGATAGATACCCAGCGCGTATTCCGCCATGCGCAGATTGATTTGGACATCATTGGTGCTCTGCAGTTCGAAGTGATACAGGTTGCCCGCCTTGTCTTCACCCAGCAGATCCAGGCGCAGATTCTGGGTTTTGGGCAACTCGCTGTCCAGCCAGTTGATGATCGGAACTCCAGCCAACATATGCATCACTTGGTGGGCCGCCCGTCTCAGTAGCAGCTTCAAGGCTGCATCGAAGTCCTGCACTGCTGCTATTGTGGCTCGGATCTTGAGCATCGGCGATGCATCTCCGGGTGACGCCACCAGACGCCCCGCCAGAATCAACCTGACTTGATCAGCACTTGCAAGTTACGATGTCAGTGTCGTGAGACGACGCCTCTTCTGGACCGCGATCGCTCTTGTCCTGCTCTTTCTGCTGGCTTTGATGATCCTGCAAGGATCGTTCAGCGTGCCTTTCGGGCCGGCGGATGCGCATGAGACGATCCTTCTCTCGGCTGTTTCGGCGCTGATCTTTGTTTTAGCCGTAACGCTCGCCTTCATGCTCGTTCGTACGGGGGTGAAGCTCTTCATGGAGCGCGCGCAGAATCGTGAAGGTTCGCGCATCCGTTCGCGTTTACTGCTCGGAGCATTAGCGCTGACACTCGCGCCGACCATTTTCTCCGCCGTGTTCAACTATTCGGTGCTGAGCCGCACCCTGGAACGTTGGTTCACGCAGCCGGCGCAGGACATTCGGATGAACCTGCAACAACTGGACGATTTCTACCGCCAAGAGGCCAAGGATCGCGTGCAAGCGCAGGCGAACTGGGTTGCGGCGCTGGATCAAACGCAGGAGTTGGCGAGCTCGGGGCGACGCGACAGCACTGATTTCTTTGCCGATTTGGGCCGCAAAGCGGGAATCCGGCAGATTACGTTCCTACCAGACACGGGCGAGGCTGCGATTCTGTACAAAGCACCTGGAACGGCGGCAGCGCCTGTGATCACGGGATCGGCTCCGGTTACAGTCAATGCCCAACGCGCAGGCGAGATTCAAGTGGCAGCGGCGCTAGCCCAAGATCCGTCACAAAATGAACAAGCCATCCAGCGCCTGATCGATCAGCAGGCCAAACTGGCGGGTCACAAGAAATTCTACAGAGACACCTATTTTATGCTGCTCTGTTTGCTGACCTTGTTCGTGCTGTTTTTTGCGACCTGGTCCGCGCAGATACTCGCGAGACAAATCAGCGTTCCGATCTCAGCCCTTTTGAGCGCGGCGCAGAAATTGCGGCGCGGCGATTTATCGCATCGAGTGGACGTGGGCGCAATCGACGAGCTCGCGACTTTGGTGAGAGCGTTCAACGAAATGTCGACGGAACTCGACGCCAGCGCGCGGGAATTGCAAGCGCGCCGGCACTTTACGGAAGCGATTCTCGAAAGCATTCCGACCGGCGTGATCTCGGTGACGATTGACGGGCGTATCGAATTAGTGAACCGGGCGCTATATGGAATCTTTTCGCCGGAAGCGGTGCAATCCGCGGTGCAATTGTCCGATCTCTTCGCGCCCGGCGAGATGGACGAAATTCAATATGTGCTGAAACGCGCAAGACGCCTCCGGGCAGCAGCGTGCCAGATGGAATTGGATCGCCCCACGGGAGTCTTGCATTTAGCCGTCACGGTGGCATCGCTCGAAGAACAGCGCGGCTTTGTGATGGTTCTGGAGGATACGAGCGATCTTCTGCGCGCGCAAAAGGCGGCTGCCTGGCAGGAGGTGGCGCGGCGGATTGCGCATGAGATCAAAAACCCACTCACTCCCATAGCGCTTTGCGCCGAGCGCATCAGCCGTCAACTCAGGCGCGTAACAGTTCCGGCCGAGCAGCATTTAATTCTGGACGAGTGTGCGCAAACCATCCAGCAGGAAGTGCAGACGGTGAAAACGCTGGTGGATGAGTTCTCGCAGTTTTCACGGTTTCCGGCGGCGCAGTTAGTGCCTACGAATCTGAACGAGGTTGTGTACAGCGCGGTTTCGCTGTTCGAGGGAAGACTGGACGGCATTGCCGTTCGAGTAAATCTCGACGAAGATCTGCCGCTCATTTCGGGAGATCCGGAGCAGCTCAAGCGAGTAATTGTGAATCTGGTAGATAACGCCGCCGAAGCCATGAGTGATTCGCCGAGCAAACACTTGCGAATCGAGACGAAGCGCCTGTCAATGGTGAACGTCGAGCTTTCAATCTCCGATACGGGCTGCGGCGTTTCCCCTGCTGACAGAGAGCGATTGTTTTTGCCTTACTTCTCTACCAAGGGACGCGGGACGGGATTGGGCTTGGCCATTGCCAGCCACATTGTCGCTGAGCATGACGCGAAAATTCGCTTGGAGGACAACCGGCCAAGCGGCACACGCTTTGTTTTGGAGTTTAATGCGTTGTCGCTCGCGGAGGCCTTTGCGGCAGGAAATAAGACGCCGGCTCCTACCCTGAAGGTGTAGCCGAATGCCTGCCAGCGAAACCAAGGTTCTGATCGTCGATGACGAGGCGAACATCCGGCAATCCCTGCGCGGCGTGCTGTCCGACGAAGGATACGCATGTTCGACGGTCGAGAGCGGCGAGGCTTGTCTTCAAGCGCTAGACAGCGAACTGTACGACGCGGTTCTTTTAGATATCTGGCTTCCAGGCGCGGATGGACTCGAGACGCTTTCGCGCATTCAACGCTTACCGCTCGAGATGCGGCCGGCGGTGATCATGATCTCCGGTCACGGAAACATCGAAACGGCGGTGCGCGCCACCAAGCTGGGCGCCTTCGATTTTGTCGAAAAGCCGCTCACGATCGAGAAGGTGAGCCTGGCGCTCAAGAACGCGCTGCATCAAAGACAAACAACGTTGGAACTGCAGCGTCTGCGCGAGGGACATGCGTCACCGGAGATCATCGGCGAGAGTGTCGCTATCAAAGCGCTGCGGCAGCAACTCAGCTTGATGGCCGGCACCAATGGGCGGGTGCTCATCTACGGCGAGAGCGGCACCGGCAAAGAGCTGGTCGCGCGCGCGATCCATCGCCTGAGCTCGCGCGCAGAAGGACCATTCGTGGAAGTGAACTGCGCCGCCATACCGGAGGATTTGATCGAACGGGAACTCTTCGGCTATCGGACCGGTGCTGCCGATCAAAAGATCGGCAAGCTGCAAAAGGCGCATGGCGGGACGTTTTTTCTCGACGAAGTAGGCGACATGAGCTTGAAGATGCAATCGAAGCTCTTGCGGGCGCTAGATGAGCATCGCTTCGAGCCAGTAGGCGCTCCGCATTCAGTGCGCGTGGACGCTCGGGTGATCGCGGCGACTAACAAGCATCTGCAGCGAGAGATCGATCGTGGCAACTTTCGCGAAGATCTTTTCTATAGACTCAACGTAATTCCGTTTACTGTACCGCCATTGCGTGACCGCGTCGAAGACATTCCATTGCTGGCCCATCACTTTCTATCGGGGTTCACGGTGGCGTATGGAAGAAAGCCGAAGGAGTTGAGCAAAGAAGCTCTCGATGCGCTGGCGGCATACTCGTGGCCTGGTAATGTCCGGGAGCTCCGAAACCAAATGGAGCGGTTAGCGATCCTCAATCCGAACAGGCGTGTCGAGGCAAGACATCTCATGCTCGATTCGAATCGCAAAGAGCAGAATTTCAGAGCGCCGGACGCGGGAAGTCTGCACGAGGTAAAGGAAGCAGCGGAACGC
>JAVHMZ010209016.1:12794-23006 GCA_034782995.1 Amazona versicolor
CTGCGTTAGCTGGAGGAGACGAACGGCAACGTCACCAAGGCGTCCGAGCTACTGGGGCTGGAACGAAGCAATCTCTATCGCAAGATGCGAACACTCGGCATCGCTCCTAAAGAATAGCCTTTACATTCTCTACCCGCTCGAAGCGCCGGCGCATCTCAGTGGATATGCCGGTTGAGCCGCAACGCATCAGGAAGCTGAACGAGGCAGGGGAGGACAGCCGGGGCGAGTACGTCCTCTATTGGTCGCAGATGAACCGGCGGGTAGATGGAAATCACGCCTTGCTCTATGCCGTCGAGATCGCCAACCGGCACAATGTTCCGGTGCTGTTCTACGAGGGGTTGACCTGCACATACGAGTACGCTAACGACCGGCTGCATACATTCATTCTGCAGGCCGTTCCCGAGACTGCAAAGCGGCTGCGCAAGGCTGGCATCGGCTATGTCTTCTACTTGCGCCGAAGGCGAGCCGAGCGCAATGACGTTGTTTATGAGCTCGCGCGCAAAGCGGTGGCCGTGGTCAGTGACGATTATCCAACGTTTATCGCGCGAACTCATAATGCGCGTGTACCGGCGAAGCTCCACAAACCGTATTACGTAGTGGACTCGAGTTGCGTCGTTCCCATGTCGCAGATCGAAACGCGGCAATATGGCGCGTACACGATTCGGCCGCGCATCAAGCGGCTCTTAGCGACATATCTGAAAGCGCCGGATGAGTTGCATGTGAAAGGGCGCTTTGAGGAGCCAACCCCCGCATTCCACACCGAAGTTACAACCGAGGCGATCCCGAGGCTTGTTTCCGAGTGCGAGATCGACCATGCTGTGAGGCCGTCTCTTTCGTTTGTGGGAGGAAGGGAGGAAGCCGACAAGCTCCTCTCGTTTTTTCTGCGCAACAATCTGCACCATTACGCCACTGCGCGCAATGAACCGATTGAGCATGCGACTTCTCATTTGAGCCCGTACTTGCACTTCGGCCAGATCTCGTCGCTCGAGATTGCACTAGCTGTGCAGCAATACGCAGCAAAACATAAGGTAGTTGCAGATTCGTATCTGGAGGAGTTAATCGTGCGGCGCGAGCTGGCGTTTAATTATGCGCGTTTCGTGGACGATCCCGGAAGCCTGAGTAATTTGCCGGATTGGTGTCAGCAGACCATGAAGAAGCACGCGAAGGATAAGCGAGATCCGCTGTATTCGTCCGAGCAATTGGAGCGCGCGGAGACATACGATCAGCTTTGGAATGCCACGCAAAAGGAAATGCTGATGCGGGGAAAAATACACGGGTATTACAGGATGTATTGGGGAAAGAAGATCATCGAGTGGTCGCGCACCTATGAGGAAGCGGCACAAACCATGATTCGTATTCATGACCGGCATGCGCTTGACGGGCGGGATCCGAATACGTATACGAATATACTGTGGTGCTTCGGTCTGCATGATCGCGCCTGGGGCGAGCGGCCAATCTTCGGTAAACTGCGGTACATGTCAACGGCGGGAGTAGAAAGAAAGAGCGATGCCGGAGCGTACATCGAGGAGATTGAGACGATGGCGAAGAGCGGGAAGGATCCGCGCAAGACCGTCTAGAGGCCTCGCGTGAACTTTTTAGTAACCGGAGCTTCCGGATTTGTCGGGCAGAAGGTCGTACGAAACCTTCTCGATCGGCCCGGTACACACTTGACCTACTTGGGTCGCAAACAGGGCCCGGAGCTTCCGTCGTCGGCTGTTTTCCGGCAGTGGTCAGGAAAAGGAGAACCTGACCTGAGTGGCTTGGCTGCTCCGAATGTCGTCATTCATCTTGCGGGAGAACCGATTGCGCAGCGCTGGTCCCCGGCGGTGAAGCAGGCGATTTACAATAGCCGGGTCGAAGGCACGAAGAACCTGGTGAACGCTCTCGAGAAAACCGGCGCCAGGCCGGCGCTGGTGGCGGCTTCGGCGATCGGCTATTACGGAGATCGGGGCGACGAAGTGCTGACGGAATCGAGCTCAGCCGGCGACGATTTTCTGGCTGAGGTTTGCGTCGGCTGGGAATGGGAAGCCGGGCGAGCGAGAGCTTTCGGTTGCCGCGTTGTCTCCATTCGCATCGCAACCGTTTTGGGAATGGACGGCGGCGCATTGCCCAAGATGCTGCCGCCCTTTCGTATGGGATTAGGCGCAAAGTTAGGCGATGGGCAGCAATGGATGTCCTGGATCCACATTGACGACCTGGTGCAACTGATCCTGTTCGCGGCCGACCACGAAGGTTTGCGTGCGGTTGTGAACGGATCAAGTCCCGATCCGGTCACGAACGCCGCCTTCACGCGGGAACTGGGGAACACGTTGCATCGTCCGGCTCTTCTAGCAGCTCCGAAATTCATCCTGAGGGCCGCCTTGGGAGAGATGTCGGAGTTCTTGTTCTCCAGCTTACGTGTGATACCTCAAGCGACTGAAAAGGCGGGATTTGTCTTCCAATACCGCACACTCGGGAGCGCCCTCCGCTCGTTGCTGGACGCTCGCTAAAAATGCTACACTTTGAGAGTTATGGCCATCCCTAATGTAAAGCGTTTCCGGCCTTTCTGTCCTACCTGCAATGAGTCGTTTACGGTTATGGCGGTTATTCCCACCGATACCGATATTAATGCGTACCTGCAAGACGTCGTTACGCGGCACGATCACAAAGCTTTCCAGGAAGCTAAGACTGCTCAGTTCAAGGTCCGTGTCGGTCAGCAGAAACAGAAAAAGGCAAAGTAAGACATCGCGAGTGTTGTCCGTTTTTCGAAGCCGTGGCTTCTACTCGGAGCCGCGGCTTTGTGCTGTCTGCAGAGCTTTCGTCGCGGCAAAAGAGACGTCGCCGTCGATATCCTGAGATAAGGTCTTCAGCGCGTCGGTGCCGCTCTTCGATCGGGATGCAGCGAACACTTGGCATAGACCCAGCTTCTGATCCTTGCTTGCTTGCGGCAGTAGTTTAACCAGCGCATTCGAGACCTCTTCGCGGCGGACCAGTTCCGAAAGGTACGCGACCGCGATGCTCGACCGGTCTTTCGCGCCGAGGCCCTCGAAGAGAAAAGCGAGTGGACTGAACTCTCCGGTGTCGAGAACGCCTTCGTTGACAAGCCCAAATGCCGCGGCCAGGTGAATGCGGCGATCGATATCAGCCTCATCGAAAGACTTCTGAAGAACGGGTGTATCTTCCGGCTCGCGAACGCGTCCGAGACCTTCTAGCGCCGCCGAGCGAATTTGTGGATCTTTGTCGGCGGCAAACTGCTGGAAAAGCGCGCGGTCCTGACCAAGTCCGAGTGTTGCCAGCGTGTCCAAAGCAGCGCGCTTGACCTTGACAGAACGGGCCGACTCCCAAGCGGCACGCACGTCCGGCGCGGACGGCAGGCTTTTCAACAGACCGATGGTCTGAAGCGCAGTGATCTGAGTGCGTTCGTCCAAATCGCGCGCGAGGAACGACACTCCGGGACCGGACGCCGGATCTTTGATTTTCTGGAGAGCGATCAGGCTTTCGAAGATGACTTCGTTGTCGCGCGCATGCAGCGATTGGACTAGGTTAGGCACCGCAGCATGGTTCAGAAGAATGCCATTCGCGCGCGCGGCGTTGGCCCTGACGTCGCTGCCCGAACCACTTTGAACCAGATCGCTGAGGCCACTGGCGACGTCTTGCCGGATCACGACGCCGGAGTTGACCACCTGGTCATTACGCGAGGCGAAGAACGCTTTCACCTGACGCACACCGCGCGTGAATGAACCGCTCAGACCGCCCCGGGCGACATACCCGGGCAGATAACAGTTGACGAGTCCATCAGTCGCGCGAATCTGTACTTCCGAATCGTGATCGTGCAGAGCGCGGAGCAGCGGCGTGAGACTCGCCTCCGTGTCCACTTTGACGATTGCTTTCACGGTTTCGACGCGGATGTCACGATCGGGATCATCCAGATACTGCGTGAGGGTCGGAATAGCAGCGGCGTCGCGCTTTCCTAGGTCGCGAATCTTGGAGATGCGCTGACCGCTGTCGTACTGCGCTTCGTTCTGGCCGTAGGAAAGGGATGAAATTAGCAGCCCGAAGGCGACCGCTCGATACATACGCGAAAATTCTAGCGAACCACTTCCACTTCCGTGCGATGCGGGATCAAACCGGCCTCGAAACCGAGGTCAAGCAGTTTCTGCGCCGCTTTGGGAACGATGTCGCCGCCATCCACTGTGAAGTGATTGACGTACATGCCGACAAACTGCTCGGCCAACGCAGGGTCGAGTTCGCGCGCGAATTGCATGGCGTAGTTGAGCGCCTCTTCCCGGTGATCGAGCGAATATTGGATGCTGTCGCGCATCAGTCGGGAGCATTCCGACTGAACCGCCGGCGTCAAATTGCGCCGCAGCGCGTTAGCTCCCAGCGGTAACGGCAATTCGTATTTCGCCCGGAACCATTTGCCGAGATCGATGATGTTATGAAGACCGCCGTGGCCGTACGTCAACTGCCCTTCGTGGATAATCAAGCCGGCATCGACCTCGTGTTCTTTGACCGCATCGAGAATTTTGTCGAAAGGCATCACAACCTGCTCGAAGTCGGGCTGAAAAAGCTTGAGGGTGAGAAACGCCGTCGTCATGGTGCCCGGGATCGCGATGCGTTTTCCCTTGAGCTCGTCAGGGTTCATGCGGCGCGTGCTGACAACCAGGGGACCGTAGCCGTCGCCGACGCTCGAGCCGCTCGAAAGCAACACGTACTTATCAGCGACATATGGGTAGGCGTGGTAGGAGATTGCGGTGAGCTCGTACAAACCTTCGGTTGCATGACGATTGAGAGTTTCGATGTCACTCAGAACGTGGCGGAAGCTCAGGGTGCGGGAACGGACCTTTTTCGTCGCCAGGCCATAGAACATAAAAGCGTCGTCCGAGTCCGGACTGTGGGCACAGACGATTTCCTGCAAACTCATAACTGACTGGGGTCCGAAGGCAACCTCAGTGTAACAGGTGAGTTAGGCCGCGCCGCGCGACGTCAGGAAGGCTTCGAGATGCGGTTTGAGGCGGACAAGGTCGTCCTGGAGCTGCCGCAGAAGATCCGAGGACTGCTTGCTGTTTTGCTCTTTGGCTGCTTGCTCCAGCTGTCCCGACCTCTTCCAGGCGACCGGAGCGTGCAAGCTGCCAAGCGAACCTTTCAGCGTGTGCGCCAATTTGGCCAGTGCTGGGAAATCGCCGGAAGAGAGCGCGTCGACCATGGCGGGGAGCTCCTCTGCGCACTCGGCCTCGAAGAGTTCGAGAACTTCAACCATCAGATCCCATTCGCCGGCGCATTGCTCGCTGAATTCGTTTGCAGAAAACTCCGCTTCGGCCGCGGGGGCGGTCTTATCTGCCATTGCCGGAGAAATCGGCTGCGGCCTCGTGAAAGATTCAGGAGAACACGGAAAGCTCGCAACCGGTATTTCTTTGGTGCGCTCGAGAACGCTCGCCAAACCCGGCCAACCTTCCCCAATCAATACGCCATCGAAGCGCTGCAGGCTCATAGCTTCAGCCGCCTGGTCGAGAGTCGAAACAGGAGTGACTTCATTGAAATGCGCTTTGACGTGCGCCAAACGCTCGTGCCACCCGTCCTGGCCGGCGTCGATAAATAGAACGCTAACAGTTTTCATGACGCTATGAACGGCTGCATTTCCCGAGCGACATCGCCTTCTCTTTGCCCACTTCTTGTACGTATGTTATATACTCTTCGTTTAGTGGGGGTGTGCCTTCCCTAGTCTCACGACTCGCACCGTCATACACACTGCTTATTCGCACGTCAAACCCTTCTTATCGCCTTTTGGGCGAGCCGCTTCTTTTTCTTTCAACGCTCTTTTTCCAGATGAGTGCCGCATTTGCGAAACTCCCCTTACGAACCTTTCGAGGATTCCGGTCTGTTCCGCTTGTCTAGCCGAGCCACGGGCGTTCAATGCCGAGGTAACCTGCCGGGTTTGTAAGACGCCGTTTGCCGGCGAGCATTCGCTTGATGCGAATGGTCTCTGCGCGATTTGCCGCGAGTCCGGCTTGAACTTCGACTCGGCATATTGCTTCGGCGAGTACAGCGGCTGCCTGCAAAAGCTCATTCATACCTTTAAATACGCGAAAGTAGAAAGTCTCGCATCCGCCCTTAGCGCTTATTTATTGCGCGCGCTGCCGCTAGACCGAAAATTCGATCTGGTGATGGCGGTCCCGATGCACCGGCGCAAGCAAAGACAGCGCGGTTTCAATCAGGCGGAGCTACTGGCGGCTCCGGTGGCCGCGCGCTATGGGTTGAAACTGTCGAGGGAGCTGCGCCGCGTCAAAAACAGCGTCGCGCAAGCTGGTTTGCAGGGAGCGCAGCGCTTGCAGAACCTGCAAGGAGCTTTTCACGTTCGGCGGCCGCATCTCTTACAAGGCAAACGGATTTTGTTGATTGACGACGTGTTTACAACCGGTTCGACTCTACGTGCCGCCGCGGCGGTGCTGAAGTCGGCGGGAGCCGGCCATGTTTCCGTGCTTACGCTGGCACGGGTGGATCGTCGCAGTTGGCGCGGAGGATCTTCTCACCTCGCCCAAGAGGATTTAAACGAGCTGCCTTTGGCAAGCTGACCCGGGAGTGGTGATGCAGCGAAGAGGGGCCTGAGCTTTCGGGAGTCAGGCTGCAACAGGAGGTTTGGATGCCTACGATTGACAGGCTTCATCGGCCCGTGCTGGTGCTGAACGCCAGCTACGAACCGATCAATATCTGCGCGGCGAGAAGGGCCCTGGTGCTGATCCTGAAAGGGATTGCATCGGCTGAAGAAGTCGCGCCGAATCAGGTGCACTCCGCGCGGCGGGCGCTGCACGTGCCTTCGGTCATCCGGCTTCTGGAATATCGTCGAATTCCGCACCAGACGCGAGCACTATCGCGCAAGAATATCCTGATGCGCGACCGCTACACCTGCCAGTATTGCCATAAAAGCCTGCCTTCGGGGGAAATGACGCTGGACCATGTGATTCCGAGGTCGCGCGCCGGCGAAACCACCTGGGAGAACCTGGTCGCCTGTTGCCATCCTTGCAATAACCGCAAAGGAAGCCGCACACCGGATGAGGCCGGCATGAAGCTGCTGCGTCCGCCGCGTCCGTTCAGCCTCCATACCAGCCGCCATTTGATGCGTCTTCTTGGCCGTAGCGACGATCAGTGGCGCAAGTATCTCTTTTATTCGGATTAAGGCCGATCCAAGCCGAATTGGGAAAGAATCCTCTGGCCCTCAGGACTCGTGAGGTACTCGAGGAACGCCTTTGCTTCTCGGGGGTGGCCAGATCCGGCTACGACGGCTCCTTTCTGCAAAAGAGGCTGATACCAGGCAGGATCGACGACACCCGCTTTTCTCCCCTGGAGAAGCGTCAGGGAAGTAAGGACCACGTCGGCATTTCCGCTATCGAAGAGCTGCAATGTTTGGCGTACATTCTCGCCGAGAACGACCTTCTTCTCGACTGACTTCCACAAACCGGCGTGCTCCAAAGCCTGCTGCGCCGCTAAGCCATAAGGCGCCAGGCGAGGGTTTGGAAGCGCAATCACCCGAATCCCGGGAGATTGCAGGTCGGCCAACTCGTGCTTCTTGTCTCCTTTCCAAAGAATGGCGAGCTTGCCGCGAGCATACGCCCGGATCGAATCGGGCAGCACTTTTTTCTTCCCCGCTAAGCGCTCCACCCAATCTGCATTCGCAGACAGAAAAACGTCGTAAGGGGCTCCGTTTTCCATACCTTGCGCAAGTGACGCACTAGCTTGAAAAACGAAGCGAATCACAACATCCCCATGCGAACGCCGGTAATTTGCCGTGAGCGCCTTTTCAAGAGGCGACAGGTCGGCGGCAGCGGCGACCGTCAGGTTCGTTCGTCCAGAGCCCACTACTTGCAAAAGTGAAAAAAAGAGGAGGACAGAAGTTGACAATGCGCGACTCATATTTGATAATAGTCTTGTGCTAATGAATGCCGACTGCCTCGTGTGCTCGGCGGAGGATGAATAACCATGAGTAAGATTATCGGAATTGACCTTGGCACTACAAACTCTGTAGTGGCGGTCATGGAAGGCGGACAGCCAGCCGTCATTCCCAACCAGGAAGGGGGACGGACGACTCCTTCGGTGGTGGCGTTCACAAAGAATGGCGAACGCCTGGTCGGACAAGTGGCCAAGCGGCAGTCGGTCACCAATCCAGAGAATACAATTTACTCCATCAAGCGCTTCATGGGTCGCCGCTTCAATGAAGTGAGTGAGGAGATGAAGCTGGTTCCGTACCGGGCAGTTGCCGGAGAGAACGGTGACGCTCGGGTCGAGATCCAAGGCAAGAAGTATTCACCGCCCGAGATTTCGGCCATGATTCTCACCAAGCTCAAAGAAGCAGCCGAAGCCTATCTGGGGGAGAAGGTCACCAAGGCCGTCATCACAGTTCCGGCTTACTTCAATGACGCGCAGCGCCAGGCCACCAAGGATGCCGGTCAGATTGCCGGGCTGGAAGTGATGCGCATCATCAACGAGCCGACAGCGGCGGCGCTCGCTTACGGGTTGGATAAGAAGGCCGACGAGACGATTGCGGTCTATGACTTCGGTGGCGGTACGTTCGACATCTCTATCCTCGAAGTAGGCGACGGTGTTGTCGAAGTGAAATCGACCAATGGCGACACGCACCTCGGCGGCGACAACGTTGACCAAAGGATTATCGACTGGTTGATCCAGGAATTCAAGAAGGATCAAGGCGTCGATGTCTCGAAAGATCAGATGGCCTTGCAGCGATTGAAAGAAGCCGCGGAAAAAGCCAAGATCGAGCTATCGACCTTGCTCGAGACCGAAATCAACCTGCCGTTCCTGACGGCCGACGCGAGCGGTCCCAAGCACATGAACATCAAGCTGACCCGCGGACGTTTTCAGGAGATGGTGGCAGACATTCTGGAGCGCAGCGTCGAGCCTTGCAAGCGCGCTTTGGCCGACGCGGGCATCACTCCGGCGCAGATCGACAATGTGAGCGCACGTGCGCCGAACGCGACCTTGTTTTTACGAGCGTTTGCGAGACTCAATCCGGGAGTGTCCGTCGAAGAAGCGCGAAAGCAGGTGCAGAAGGGCAGCGCGTCGTTAGCGATGGTGATTCCTCCCGGATTTGGGCAACGGGTGATGTTGGGATCGGCGACCCGGCCCAAGCTGACCTTCTTCCAGGACCCATCGCACGCAACAGAGGCGAAGATGATTGAGGGTTTGGTAATGGAACGTCTTGCCGCGGCGATGAATCACGGCGCTCCGCCACTCTTTGAGACCACCGAGGTCCCGATTACCGTGAATCGCAACGGATTCTATAACCCATACGCACACTCGTTCGGCGGCATGGCAATCCAATTCATCCTGTTTCTAGGGATCGACGTGGGAATCGGAATGCTAACGGACCGCCAGCGCGGTTTGTGGAAGCGGTTTGCGTCGTCGCCGCTGTCGAAATGGACGCTGATTGCGAGCCGTGTGACGAGCGCGACGATTATGGTCTGCCTGATTCTCACCGTCGTCTTCACGTTCGCGCGCATCGTCTTTGGCGTAAAGATGGAAGGCAGTGTGGTCGGCTTTGCTGGCGTTTGTATTGCATTTGGCCTCATGACGGCGAGCTACGGATTGGTAATTGCCGCAATCGGCAAGACTCCCCAAGGTGCTCGCGGGTTATCGATTCTCGCTACACTCCTGATGGTGATGTTAAGCGGTGCTTGGATTCCCAGCTTCCTTTTCCCCCAATGGCTTCGAGACCTCACGAAAGCCGTCCCGGCACGATGGGCCATGGACGGCTTGGACGGCATGAGTTGGCGCGGCTTGGGCTTGAGTGAAGCCGTGCTGCCCATCCTGGTTCTGCTCGGCTTCGCAGTGATTTTCTCGCTATTCGCCATTTCGCGATTTCGTTGGGAAACTGAATGAGTCCTTATGGAACTTATGAACCGACGGTTGTTTCTGGGGCTGGCAGGGCTTGCAGGTTGTGCGCGTCGGCAGCAGGTCGCGACACGAATTCCGTCTCTACCGATTTATGACGCGGTTCCTCCACTCATTCCCATTCGAGCCCATACGGATCGCATATTCCGTATCACCGTCTGTCTTCGGCCATTTCGGGAGGAAGGCCCGCGCCTGGAGCTTGAACGCGTTGGGAGTAAAGTTGTAGTTCACAACTACGGCCATGGCGGAAGCGGATGGTCGCTCTCCTGGGGATCGAGCGCCATCGCAACACGCAAAGCCATGCAGGTCGCTGGCCCAGAACAAGACGTGGCT
>JAVHMZ010210058.1:0-22936 GCA_034782995.1 Amazona versicolor
AAAATATGGCGAGAGGGTCGGCTCACCCCCCGAGAACTGCACCGACATCTGGCGGCGCGGCTTAATGGAAATGGCGTTGTCGAGCAGCGTCTTAATGTCTTCCCAGCTGAGCTCGTGCACAAAGCCAACCTGGTTGGCATCCATGAAGCACGGATCGCACATCATGTTGCAGCGATTCGTCAGGTCGATGGTGAGCACCGAACCGCGGCCGTGCGTGATCGTGCTGGAGCCGTGATTGTGAAGCTTTTCGTCGTTATGCGCGCGAATGTCGCGGCCCGGGAAGACATCTTCCAGGTGCTTGGAGAAGGCCGGGTCGATGGACATCAAGTCTTCAAACTCGCCATGAACCGGGCATGACTTCACCATCAGGATTTTGCCGTCACGCTCGATGATCTTGGCCTTGATCTCACCTACAGGCTCATTGAGCAGGACCTTGTAGTCCACTTCGCCATCGACAATGCGCTGACGAATCTCGGGCACGCAGCGCGGACACAGAGAATCGGTGTCGCGGGGCCAGCCTAGTGGCGGCTTCGCTTTCTGATAACTCTTCAGCAGGGGCTTGTCGGACCACTTGGGCGTGAAAGACGGGTTGGGGTTGATTCGATTCAACCGCTCGAAGACCTGCCAGGCGGCATTTGCGCCAACAGCCACTGCTTTTTCGAAGTACTTGATTGGTTTAGGCATCGCGAACGAGATGTCGAGCTCTATCCCCATCAGTATAGGGAGCTAGGGATTCTCTGTAGTGTGAAAAGGAGCGAACTGCGCCCTCAGGGCACCGAGTGGTCGAAATCGGGGCTGAAAGGCACCTGTAAAAGTTCGCATCTTGCACGATTTCAGGCACTTAGGAGCGGAACAGGCATGAAACTTTTACTCAGCTTCCAGACAGCACGCCGTCTCGAAGTGCCGATTGCCAGGCTTCCTGCACCTGACCGCGCAGCAGGTACACGCGAAGTTTGAACTGGGCGACGCCGTCGCTGGCAGTCACCTCCGGATCTGCATGTTGGCAGGTCCGGGCGGGATTCGTGAAGACGGACGAGCACTGATGCGCCCAAGTGGCGGCAGTCCATCCGGGCGGATCAGATTCGGTGGCAATGAGCGCGATGTCGGCTGGCCTTGACCTGAAGTACCGCGTCACTCCATCTTGATGTTCAACCCGGAATGGCTGAGCACGCTCATCTGGATCACAGCGAGCAACGTAGCGGCAGGGGAGCCACTCTTCTGCATTCCGATTTAGGCGCTCAGGCGTCTCCGAGGCGATAAGCTCGAAGCGCCCTTGGCGATGAATATAGGTTCGTTCGAGAAAGACGTCCGTGAACGGACGGTACAGCTTCACGCAAGTTGGGGCTTGCACCCTGACCGTTCCAGGCGGAAACGATCCCCTGATTTCAAATCGGATCGCGACGCCATCCGGCCGAAGCGTTGCCCGACAATCCATGGTGTAGCCCGATTGTGTCTCCATTTTGTAGGAGACGTTGTCGGCTTCACTCGACCAGGTCACTTTTCCCTGCAGCTTCGGATCACCACCATACATTTTGTAGAACCACACCGGTTGCCCGGTTTCATTTCTTGCATACCAAGCGTGCTCCGGCATCTCGATGAGAGCGGCCGGATGTTCCCGCCCGGGAATGTAGAGAGCGAGCACGGGTTTGTTTGGGTCTTCCCATCGATGCAGGCGAAGCGGCGAAGGACGGAGGGGCGAAGTGACACTCTGCGTTCGCGCCTGTTTAGCCGCGCTACCCAGAGCGGCAGCAATTATCGTGCGCCTTTTCCACATCACATCCGGCATAGTAGCCCTTAGGCCTGCCTCCCTACAAGTTGCGGCCACTGGTGCCTGAGTGATGAGATGACTGGTAGATGTTATGCCCGGCCGGCTTGATCTCAACGCCCTATCGTTAGCAGCCGCGAGTGCCATGACACTCTGGGCGATCGATGGCGCTAGCGAAGTTTCGCGCGTGTATCTATGGATCGCACTAGGTGCTGCAGCGTTTAGCATAGCCCTCGCAACAGCGCTGGCCATTCGCCAATGGCTACTGCACCTGTTTGTGCTGCCGGTGGTGGCCTTCGTGAGCTTCTTCTTTTGGATCGCGATTTTGCCTCACGACCCTCTGATCTTTGAAGGGTTGCCGGTGCTGGTGGCGCTCGCAGTGTCGACGAGTGCGACATTAGTGGTCACAGCAGTTGTGCTGGCCCATGTTCTAGCGCGTGGGCATTTGACTTTTCGCGAGCGAGTTCGTCCGTTGTTCTATGCCGGCGCAATCGCATGTGGACTAGTCGCGCCGGCGCTGGGCATGCTGAGCCCAACACTCGAGAGATCGCTAGCCGCGAAGGATACTGCGCTCGCCCAAGCCCGCTTCAACGCTTTGAAGGCCGCGGTAGAGATGGCCAGAAATGGCGAAGGACAAGGCAGCCTTTGTGATGGAGCTGCTATCAAAGCGCACTACCGCGGCTTGCCTTTCAACCAAGATAAATTGGCCCGGATCACAAGGGGAGCGGTCTTCCAGGATGGCTACGCGTATTTTGTATATTGCCGTGAGAAGGGCGGTGCGGGTTTCACTATTTCCGCAGACCCGTCGAGATTCGAGATTCACGGAATCCGAGCAGCGCGTCATTTCTGCTCCGATGAGTCTGGTAAGACCGGCTGCGAAGTGCGATGGACTGTTTCGGGGAATGTGTGTTTACCCTGCAGAGACCATTCCGACGTTCAATAACTCTATGTCGGTTCCTCCTGCAAAGAGGTTCACGCCAGTTTCACGACAAGCAAGGTCATGTCATCATGCTGCGGCGCACCGGCGGTGAACAGGTCGGCTTCGCGGAAGATCTCCGTCACGATTTGGTCGGCAGCCTTGGACCTGGCCGAGTGCAGAGCCGCAAGCAGGCGTTCTTCACCCCACTCTTCGTCCGTTGCGGTCATCGCTTCACTGATGCCGTCGGTGTATGCCAGGAGGACATCGCCGGGCTGCAGCTTGAGCGAATCCTGCGCGAAGGGAGCACGGGGCAGCAAGCCGATCACAGGACCCCCGGTTGTCAGCTCGACGACGCCGCCGTCCCGCAGGAGCAAGGGCGCGTTGTGCCCGGCATTTACATAACGAAGCTCACCGGTGGAAGAATCATAAACAGCAAAGAAGAAGGTTGCGTAGCGATTGGCTGCTGACGACTCGTAGACCAGGCTATTAATGCGGCCCATGAGCTCGGCGAGATCGCTCGATCCATAGAGCGTCATGCCGCGAAGGGATGCACGCAAGCTGGCCATCAGGAGCGCTGCGGAAATGCCCTTACCCGATACGTCGCCGATGGCGATACCGAGCCGATTCCCCTCAAGCTGGATGAAATCGTAGTAGTCGCCGCCAACACCGAGCGCCGGGCGGCAGTGACCAGCAAGCTCCACCATCGGTAGTGCAGGGAGCGATTGGGGAAAGAGCCGCTCCTGCACTTCGCGGGCGATTTCCAATTCACGATTCATCCGTTCGCGTTGTGCAGCTTCGCGGGCAAGCGATTGCGCCAGATCGCTGACCTCAAGGGCTAGCCCCGTTTGCGCGGCGACGGAACGGAGCAGGCGCAGATCGGATGGCGTATATGGCTCTTCCGATTGCTTGGGCCCCATTGCAATCACGCCCATCAGACGATTGCGGCCTGGCAGCCCAAGCAGGACTTCCGTGTTCATTTGATTTAAGAGACTTTGCTCTTCCTGCGGCGCCTGGATGAACCACTCGTCCGGGTTTTCGCGATAGAGTGTTACAGGCCGGCCAGCTTCCGACACAGTCTGCACCGTAGCGGAGCCGTCCGACAGCAGCACCGGCCCAACTGCCGGGATGCCAAGTGCCTGCTGCAGGTGGAACGTGCTGCTGCCCCTTAACCAGACTGCGATCTGTGGCACGTGGAGAACGCTCGAGAGCCGGCCAATCACGGTCTCAATCAAGTGTTCGGTCTCCGTGATGCGGCGCGCGTGCTCAGACAATTCCGCCAGCAGTAGCTCGGTATCGTAGACCTCGCGAAAGAATTTGCGATCGATCCAGAGCGAGAGGCGCTTAAACAATCCGAACCGCAGGAAGACGCTGAGCCCAATGATGATCGCTATGCGCACGACCGTCGCGAGAGAGTTGCTTGTCGGTGTGCGAAAGAGAATGACGATGAGCATGACGAGCAAGGCGCGGAGCAGCCATACAGCCACCCGCGCTATGGCATACTTCGTGCCCATGCGCAGGAGAATGCGGATGTCCATGGCGCGCTGGACTACCAGCACGTAGGCAAGCGTAAGAATGAAGAGTACATAGAAAGGTACAACGAGCTCGTAGAGGACATCGTGCTGCGGGTCGAGGCCAAGAAGCGGGAACAAGATGAACATCACCTCCACTGGGCCCAACGACAATGCACTCCCGATGGCCAGGACACGCAGACGGCGGCGCGCATCGGCATTCGTGGCGGTACGCATCTTGTCGAAGACGGCTACAAAGAAGATGACGTTGGTCAATAGGGAAAACCACTGAATTACATGCGAGGCGTACCATGCGGCAGGTTTGATTGCTGGCCCCCAAGGCGCTTGGAAGAGGTTGACCCACTCGTACAGGAGGAGTGCAGGGAGGTTCAAGATCTGCGGGAGCAAGAACAACCACTTGGCCCATGGAAAGCGAACATCAACCCGCCAACGTTCGGGGAATCGGATGGCGAGCAAAACCAAGGCGGGATCGCCAAGACTTGCTACTACGACCCACCACAGACCCAAGATGCTGAACCACGGATTTGGCCACCAACGCCAATCTAGGTTGCCGAAGAAGACCTCTGGGTTGGTAAGCACAAGGAGAACAAGCCAGGCATTCAGGTCACGCGGGCGAGCCAGAACCACCCAGTAACCAACGGAAAGACCAAGAAGCGGCAGGAACACAAGAGCGGCAAAAAGGCCTATGATGGCCGCATTCCAGGTTGGGGGCTCGCGAGGCGCAAGGCGAACGGCAAGTGTCTCGGTGGTGCCTGCACGATGTTGTACGGTTAGCGTCAGCTGTTCGCCCGGACGGCGCAGGCGCGCATCTTGGAACAGCTGGTAATCGCCTGTGAACGCCGATCCGCTCAACGCCAACAAGCGATCGTCAACCTTCAGCCCAGCTGTGGCCGCTTCACGTTGCACACGCGTAAGAAGACCGGTTTGCTCGTCAACATCAATCGGTACGCGCGCGTAACGGTCAGCATGGAACCACTCCTGGCTGACCGCGATAACGCCCGCGATGTAATAGCCCAAGCTCAGGGCGATATAAAGACCAAGCGCGATGTAGAGCAGCCAGGTTACCCGGCGCCGGAGATGTTGAGGCGAGATTGCCACGTAGGGAGCCCAACGGTATTCTACTTGCCGATACAGCTGTCGGGTGCGGCGCGTTGAGAAAGAGAGCCGGAGGCTTTACCGGCGGGCTGTAAAGCGCGGGAATCACGCAGGCCCGCCTTCGATTTACTCTCCGGCGGTTTTAGCCGGCGCAGAATCGCTCGGAAGCGGGGGTCGCTGCGCAGCGGATCACCATCACAGTTCCCGCTCCGCCGCGTCGGCACGCCGTGCCAGATCCAACACCGTGGCAAAGAATTCCGGCGATTGCCCGGCAAATAGGCGATCTTCGATGAACGAGTCGATCGTTGCTACGGCACCCGCAAATCGCGTTGTTGAGGGCCGGATAATCGAGCAGGGCGGCAGGCTTGGTTCTCGCAAAAAGTCGCAGGGTTGAGGAAAAATCAGATTGGTCTGAAATAGCGGCGAGTTTCGCGCGTTAAAGTCGGGAAAAGACACGCCGCTAATCGGATCGGCCAGCCCTGCTAATGGATCGGAGACGGCATTCCCCGCTTTGTCGTGCCACACTGCAAAGTGATTCATTTCCGCCCCACCTATACTCGCGACGATCCGCAGTACCTGGCGGTTGCTGACCTTTTCGATCATCGAAGTGTATAGGCTTGCGCCGCCTTGCTCGATATACGCGAAGTGGAAGGCGGCAGTGTTCGCGATGGCTTGCATTCGAGTTTGTTGCGGAGTTTGTGGCGGAACCGGCTGCAGCATATCCGGCGGCGTCTCGCTATCGTTCAAGGGGATTGCGGGCTCGTTGCGGATGTGAACGGCCTGCGGGAAGACCGCTCCAAGGTCCGGATTTCGCTGGCTTCGATAACGCATATACCAGCTTGTGTCTACATTTAAGTCGAGCAAATTAGTAAGTCTTCCGACTGTCTTGTTTGCGCCTGTCGCCTGGCTGCTTGGCAACGTTCGGAAGCGGTCCAGATTTACCGGCTCGGCGCCTTTCAGAACCAAATAAGCATTCAGAAATGCCACATGGCTCAACTCATCGTCGGTGTTGTCGGCGACGTACTGTGGCATGTCTTCGTCGAGGTTTGCGAGCGCCGCCTGATACGCTGCATTTCCACCGTTCACCCCGCCCAGTTCGTTGTACTGCTGCCAAAGATCGCTCTCGATGATTTCGGCAGCCGCCAAGAATCGTAGAATCGCGATATCACCTTCTGATATTCGATCGGCTGCAACTTCCGCTCTTGCCGAAAGTAGCGAGCTGGCGGAAAGCGTCGCACCGGCCATGCCCACACGCTTCAGAACAGCGCGGCGCGGCAAAGGTGGATGGGATTTGATCTCTTTCATTGATTGTCCTCTGCCCTGCTGTACCTCGCACCTTTGAAAATCATTCCCGTTCTCCATCACTTTGGGAATTTTTCCGTTTTGCCTTCAGTAGAGCGGTTGAGGTTTGAAAATATGTTTTCCCACTGGTCGAAATTGATAGCGAAGCCGTTTTTCCTTTGCGCTGTTCTTGCATCGCAGATACCGCTTGTTCAAGCGCAAGAGTCGAATGCGGTTGTCGATTGGAACAGGAACTTATTGTTGCTGGTCCGCACTCCCGGCGTACAGCCGCCCACAATGCATTCCACTCGCAGCTTCGCGATGATGCACCTGGCGATGGATCGTGCGATACGCGCCCTCAATATCCAGACTGAAGGAACTGCGGCGATGCAGAGCGCTGCGGCTATCGCGGCGGCTGATCGCATGTTGGTCCGCTTATATCCAGGCGCCGAGCCGACGATAGTTGCGATGTATAACTCTTCTCTGTCAGCGTTGCCGAGTTCGGGTGGACTTACGGAGGCGATCGCTATCGGACAACGCGTTGCCGATCGGATATTCCGCGAACGCGCCGAAGATGGCGCGAGTTCTCCCCCGATTCCTTACGCCTTTGGATCTGGGCCGGGAGCTTATGAATCCACGCCGCCGAATTTTCCCAAACAGCCTCAACTTACAAATTGGGGCAATGTCAGGCCGTTTGCATTGCGGTACGCAGATCAGTTCGAGCCTGGAGCACCGCCATCCCTTGCATCCGCCCTTTACAGCAAAGACCTGGCTGAGGTTCAAACTTTGGGCGTCGCAGCATCGTCTTCCGCTTCCGCCGATCGGATGCTCATCGGTAGGTTTTGGAACGGCGCAATCCAGAACTATTGGAATGAAATCGCGCAAAACGCCTGCGTTCAGATGAAGCTGGACACACCGGCAACGGCCCACGTTTTCGCTCTCCTGAATATCACGCTGGCAGATTCCGTCATCGCCTTTTATCAAGCTAAGTACAAATACAATTTCTGGCGGCCGGTGACCGCGATCCGGGTTGCAGACCCGAATGTCACGCCCGGGACACTGCCCGATCCTCTTTGGCTTCCTGAAGTCGGCAATACTGCGCCCGATCCGTCATACCCGGGCGCGCACGCTGTCATCAGCGCAGCCGCGGCCCAGGCGCTCATCTCCACTTTAGGCACGGATTGGATTGTCCTCGATGTGACTTCGGAAGTGATGGGCGGCGTCACTCGCCATTTCGACAGCATCTCGGAAGCTGCTGCCGAGGCCAGTGTCAGCCGAGTCTATGCCGGCGTTCATTTCCGCTTCGACCTCGACGCCGGCGAGGTGCTCGGCCATCGCGTTGCCGATTATGTCCTCGAACACGAACGCTAGTGTCACGGACACCTTCATAGAGCGATTGGTCCCGACAAAATGCCTTCTTCGTCAACCGCCTTGAGCTTTGATCGCTCCTGGGTAAGCAGTTCTGCGCTCGCGCGACTTCCCCTTCTACTTGCCGATACAGAACGTGGCGAAGATGCGATGGAGTATGTCGTCGGCCGTGGTTGCACCGGTGATGGCGTCAATGGGGCGCAAAGCTGCATAAAGATCGATCAACAAGAGCTCGTGCGGCAAGCCGAACTCGAGTGCATTCGCGGCGTTTGTCAAAGCCCCAAGGCTTTCTCCCAGCAACTGTTCGTGGCGAATGCTGGTAATGACACCCTCTTCGGGAGAGGCCAGGCCGCCCGGTGTAATGCGCTCCAATATTGCGCCGCGCAGACTTTCCAAGCCTGCGCCCGTGCGAGCGGAAACACGCAGCGAGGCAGGCATATCGGCCTGCGGCAGGTCGGATTTGTTCGCGACCACAAGAGCGTTACGGTCCGATAAGCGCTGCAGAAGACGACGGTCCTCCGCGTCGGCCGGCGCCGATCCATCCAGCACCAGAATGATCAGGTCAGCATCGGCGATGGCCTCGAAGCTACGTTCGATGCCGAGTATTTCAACAGTGTCGCTGCTTTCCCGGATGCCTGCAGTGTCGACGAGGCGAACGGGAAGACCTTCGAGGCTGGCTGTTTCGGCCACGGTGTCGCGCGTGGTGCCCGGCATGTCGGTGACGATAGCGCGGTCTTGTTCTAAGAGGCGATTGAACAGGCTGCTTTTGCCCACGTTGGGCTTCCCGGCGATGGCCAGAGTGAATCCTGATGTCACCAGGCGACCGCGATCGAAGCTAGCGCGCAGATGTCGGACGGCTTCGGCGGTTGCTGCAAGCTCGGCGCGGATCTGGTCTGCGCTTGCTACAGCCACGTCGTCTTCGGCGAAGTCGATGCCGGCTTCGAGGATGGAGATAAGGCGGACTAACTGCTCTTTTGCCGGCCGCAGCCGGCGCGATACCGAGCCTTCCATCTGCGACGCGGCCATCCGCGCCTGATAGAGAGTGGTGGCATCGATCAGATCGCGAATCGCCTCGGCTTGCGGCAGATCAATACGACCGTTGACGAAAGCGCGCAGGGTGAACTCACCGGGCTCAGCCAGCCGTGCGCCGTGAGTCGCTGCAAGAGAGAGCGCGTGCGTAAGAATGATCGGCGCGCCATGGCAGGAGATTTCCACCACATCTTCGGCCGTGTAAGAGCGCGGTGCGGCGAAGAAAGCGACTACGACGCTGTCGACATCGGAAAGCGTTGCCTGCTGTAATCGCCATGGCTCCCATGCCGGGCCGCGGGGGAAGGTGAGTATCCGTTCAGCGACAGCACGGCTCTCCGTGCCTGAAAGGCGTAGTACGCCTAACCCAGAACGAGCAAGAGGAGTAGAGATGGCGACTATGGTGTCGCGCAGATCCATGCGGACGCAGAAACCTTGCGGTGGCCTTAACGATTGCCGCTGCGAGGCGGACGTCGGCCACGGTCGCCGCGGCGACCCTCACGGCTGCCTTCGCGATTACCGCCACCGCCAGAGCGGTATCCACCGCCGCCGCTGCCTCCACGGAACGAAGGGCGCGCGGGCGGCGCAGGTGGTAGAGGCATATCGGCAGGTAAGACCACAACGGCCCGCGTCGGGCCCACGCCGATGCTCTCGCTGCGCAGCTCTTTTTCATCGCGTAAGGCCAAGTGAATGACGCGGCGCTCGCGACTGGTCATCGGGTTAAAGTGGAACGGCGCGCGTGTCCGCTTTACCTTTTCGGCCGCAGCCAGCGCGCTCATGCGCAGCTCCTCTACACGCAGCAGACGATAATCGTTGGCGTCAAACGAGATAAGCGAGTGATCCTCGGGCGGGAACCGCAGAGCTTCCATGGACAGGTGCTCCAGCGCCAACAACAGCTCGCCGCGATTAGCGAGCAGAAGTCCGATATCCTCGCCTGAAAAATCCACCGTTACGTCCGGGTTCTCCACCTCCGGGTGCGGATTGGGCGCAGACTTGAGTGTGTAGCTGAGATCGAATGAGGCGTGCGCCAGCACTCGCGGAAGAAAGCTATCGAGTTTTGGCTGCAGCGATTCGATTGTGTGTTTCATGCCTCGAGTTGTTTACCGGCTTTTCGTGCTCTTTCGAACCGGCACCTTCCCGGCGGCGGGAGGCGGAGGCGGAGCAGGCGTCGGCATGAGGCGATTGATCAACAGCTGCTGCCCGATGCCGACGAGATTTCCGGTCAACCAATATAGTACAAGCCCGGCCGAGGCGTAGTAGAAGAAGAAGCCGAACATCAGAGGCATGAACTGCATCATGCGCTGCTGGGCGGGATCGACGCCCGCGGCTGGCGTCATTCGCTGGGTCAGGAACTGTGTCGCGATCAGCAAGATGGGAAGTATATGAATGGGCAGCGTTTCCGGGGAGGACAGATCCGGCACCCACAGGAATGGTGCATTGCGCAGCTCGATAGCGATGCTCAGGACACGGTAGAAGGCGTAGAAGAACGGCAACTGGATCACCAGCGGAAGGCAACCGCCAACAGGGTTGACGCCTTCACGCTTATAAAGGTCCATCACTTCCTGGTTCTGCTCGGCTTTGCGCGGATCGCGCATCGACACGTTCTTGTACCTGGCGTTGATGGCCTGTAGCTGCGGTTGAAGCTTTTGCATCCTGCGCGCCGATTTCAGGCTCGACAGTCGCAAGGGGAAAAGCGCCAGGTTGATCACCAAAGTGACCAGCACAATAGCCCAACCATAGTTGTTGGTCATGTGGTCGTGCACCCAGTTGAGCGAGAGAAAGAGTGGCTTGGCGATGATCCCGAAGGTGCCCCAATCGACTAGCTGTCCGAGCTTGGGATGTACCCGGTCAAGGATGTCGACGTCTTTAGGGCCGACGAAGAGCGAGAACGCATTGCCACTACCTGTGGAGATTCCGGCACCGGGAAAGCTGACCGCTTCCTTTTCGCCTGGAAGCTTGACGTTGTCGCTGTAGGTGCGAATCTCGATTTGCCCGCCCTCGGCAGGCAAAGCGACCGTGGCAAAGAAGCTGTCTTCCAGGCCGGCGAAAGAGTAGTTGCCCGAGTCGGTAATCGGGCCATTCTTGGCATCCTTGGCGGACTTGGTGACCAGCTTGCCAGCGCCCACGTCGTAGCGCACAGTGTGCTGGGTCTGCGCCGCGTTACGCACCTTCTCATCGCCGAAACCGCCGCGCCAGGTGAGAAGGTGGGGCACCGGGCTGCCATTTTCAGTAAGCTCCGATCGCACGTCTACCAGATAACTGCTGCGCTGGAAGCGGAAAGACTTCCGGATGGCGGTCTTGCCGTTCGAGAAGGCATAGCGCACGCCGGAACCGTCGGCCTCCGGCTCGGCGTTGTAGAGCACCTCGTTGGGGTCGACCGTCAGATGACCATTACGAGCCTCAACTGCGAACACCGGCATGCCCGCCGCAGAATTCACTAGCTCGAGCGGTTTGCCTGTGATGTCGCGAAAGTGCTTCAGTACCCAGCTTTTTGCGACAGCTCCGCGATTTGTAAAGACGATGTGGAACTGGTCGGTATCAATCTCGGTAGTGACTTCGCGATCGGCCTTCACGACGCCTTCCGCAGGATTCGCGGCTGCCGCTTGCGCCGGAGTGTCTTCAGCGGCAGTGGCAGCAGGCGGCTTCTCGGTCTGCGCGACCGCAGTCTTCGGCGTTGCCGACGGCGCAGCAGGCTTAGGACCTGGCGCAGGTTTGAACAGATATTGCGAAACCAGCAGCACCAACATCATGAGAGCCAGTGCCAGCGGTAGACGTTTTTCAATGGTGGGCGGATTCGGCGGAAGACTTGTGCCCGAACTCGATGAGGACATAAAAACTTAATTCACGGGATCGTAGCCACCCTGGTGGAACGGATGACAGCGGCCCAAACGCTTCAATCCAAGCCAAACGCCTCGCAACGCACCGTGTCGCTCGACAGCCTCCACCATGTATTCCGAACAGGTGGGGCGAAAGCGACAGGCTGACGGCAGCAGAGGCGAGATCAGGAGTTTGTAAGCTCGGAGGACGAAGACGATCGGCGCGCGCATTGACGGAATATCTTCTCTATCTCAGCGCAGAGTGAAGCAAACGGTGCTTCCAGGACCGGGCGCCGCGGGTTGAAGACAATACGCCAGCCGCAGGGGAGCTGCTCTCTCCCGGCCCGGACGGCTTCGCGCATACGCCGGCGGATACGATTCCGGATAACCGCCTTCCCGATAGTTCGCGGAATGGTGAAACCCACCCGGAGCGGTTCGGCGAGGGAGTCGGTAGGGAGACAGAATGCGGCGAAAAAGCGACAGGAGTAACGCGCTCCGTTGTCGTAAATCTTGCGAAACTCTGCTGAGCGAACAATGCGGGACTGCTTTGCGGATGGCTGAATTGCGGATTGGGGTCGGCAGGACGATTGCAGCTACTACACACGCCTTGGCTTAGTGTGCGTAGCGCACATTGCGCTCGTCACTAACCGTCAACTTGTGACGCCCCTTAGCACGACGCCGGGCCAACACAGCCCGCCCGTTCGCAGTCTCCATGCGCACACGGACACCGTGCGTTTTGGCGCGCTTGCGATTGTTGGGCTGAAAGGTACGTTTTGGCATTCTGGATCCTGATGGGCGGACAGGCGTGCAGGTACAGCTTGGGCGCCACGAGATGCTGAAACCCTGATTATAGTACACGAACCGGGGATTCCGCGACCCCGAAGCCGAGGGTTGCGGACCGGATGTGAACCTAAATGTGCTAACTGACGCCTTAAAACGCCACTTCGGTCGGCGCGCTCTGCTCGCTCGAGTTGTCTTTCTGGTCGACAGCGCTGACGGCATAGCGATAGCGATGCCCGGGCTGCACGGCCGCATCGCTAATGGTTGGCACCGTAATCAGAGCACCCAGGCGCTGGAATGGGCCTCCGTCTATCGAGCGGAATACGGCGTATCCTTTTAGATCCGTCTCGGTGTTGCGCGACCAGTTCACCTCGATCGACTTTGGCGTCCGCAGCGCAGTCACGTTGGACGGCACGGCGGGCGGAAATACGTCAGCCGACTTCACTTCGACGATGTTCGATGGCAGACTCTCTGCGTTGGCCGCCTTAGCTAGCACCGAATACCGATAGATCGTGTCCCAAGCCGCCGTCCCGTCTACATAAGGAGGGTGGTCCGAGACACCCACCGTGGTTGGCGCTGTGTCTTGAGGACCCTGACGCCGGATCTCCCAGCTAGTTGCTCCTTCACCAGGCTCCCACCCCACGTGATAGCCGTCCCCGCGCGGCTCTACTGTAATGCTGGGAACCCGCAGGGGCGGAATGATACGGAGGGTGACGCGATTGGACCATTGCGACTCGCCGCCACGCTGCTTCACCGCGGTTCGCATTTGAATTGCGATCTGCTTCCCTTCCCAATCGGCCGCCGGGAAGACAGGCGTTGTGTAGAGGCGCGAGCCGGCCAACCAGCGATCAAAAGGCTGCCGATCCTCCCCTACCCGCACTTCGATGCGCGGCGGTTCTTCGATATCGACGGCGTCCTCTGTACGCGTGGGTGTCGTATAGGAGAGCACGATGCGATTGCCGCGTTCGGTTGCGCCGAGATCCGTGATTGCCAGAGGAACTTTGGGCGAGGGCGGGAGCACCGGGCCTACATAACCGCAGCTCCAGAGACACGCGAAGCCCAGGGCCGCTGGGATCGCGCGACGCATTCGAGCGCGGCGCACTACAGGATATACCTGCTCAGGTCCTGGTCCTTGACGATCGCATTCAGTTGTTTGTGCACATACTCCGCATCGATGCGGATGTTCTTACGCTTCAAGTCGGGACCCTCGAAGGAGATCTCCTCCAGCAGCTTTTCCATGATGGTGTGAAGCCGCCGCGCCCCAATGTTTTCCGACGATTGGTTGATTTGTGCGGCGATACGCGCGATCTCCACCAACGCGTCGTCGGTAAAGCTGAGACGGATTCCTTCAGTCTCAAGCAGCGCGGTGTACTGCTTTACGAGTGCCGATTTCGGCTCGCGAAGAATGCGGATGAAATCGGCCTCGCTGAGTGACTTCAATTCGACGCGAATTGGGAAGCGCCCCTGCAACTCGGGAATGAGATCGGCAGGTTTAGACACATGGAACGCGCCGGCAGCGACGAACAGAATGTGATCTGTGCGCACAAAACCGTGGCGGGTGTTGACAGTAGTGCCTTCAACGATGGGCAAGATGTCGCGCTGCACGCCTTCGCGACTCACGTCGGGGCCGTGCCCACCCTCGCGACCAGCGATCTTATCAATCTCATCGAGGAAGACGATGCCGTTTCGCTCCACACGCTCGAGGGCGACACGAGTCACCTGGTCCATGTCCACAAGCTTGCTTTCTTCTTCCTGGATCAGGTATTCGAGAGCCTCGGAGACGCGCATGTTGCGCTTGCGGGTGCGCGGCCCGAAAAGACCGGGGATCACATCCTTCAGATTGATGTCCATCTCCTCGACGTTTCCGTTCGTAGCAATCTCGAACGTAGGGCCACGCTCCTTCACGTCGATCTCGACAGTGCGGTCGTCCAGTTTGCCTGCGCGTAAACGATCGCGCAACTTCTCGCGAGTGCGTTCGTTACTCTCTGCGTTCTCGGGCTGCGGTGGCATCAGCAGGTCGAGTAGACGCTCTTCGGCCTGCTGCTCTGCGCGATCGGCCACCTGATCCAGGCGCTCCTCGCGAACCATGTCGATCGCGATATCTACGAGGTCACGAATGATCGACTCCACGTCACGACCGACGTAGCCAACCTCAGTAAATTTACTTGCTTCCACTTTGAGGAATGGAGAGTTCGCAAGCTTCGCCAAGCGGCGCGCAATCTCGGTTTTACCAACGCCGGTCGGGCCGATCATGAGGATGTTTTTCGGCATCACTTCTTCGGCCATCTCGGGTTCCAGCTTCTGACGGCGCACGCGGTTGCGCAGCGCAATGGCAACCGAGCGCTTCGCTTCAGCCTGCCCGATCACATGCTTGTCGAGTTCGGCGACGATCTCGCGCGGCGTCAACTCATCAAGCAGTGGCGCATCCTCGGCAGACTGCTGGGGCAGATAGATCACCATCAGACGAGTTCCTCAAACTGCAGATTGCCGTTCGTATATATACAAATCTCACCGGCAATCTGCATAGCCTTTTCTACAATGGCCCGTGCTTCGAGCGAGGTGTTCTCGAGCAGGGCTACGGCGGCAGCCTTGGCAAACGCGCCGCCGGAACCGATGGCAGCCACAGGGCTATCGGGTTCGATCACATCGCCGGTCCCGCTTACGATGTACATATTCGTGATGTCGGCCACCAGTAAGAGTGCTTCCAGGTGACGAAGCGTGCGATCGGTGCGCCAATCCTTCGCGAGTTCGACAACGCTGCGCGGAAGGTTGCCGCCGTATTGCTCTAGTTTTGCCTCGAAGCGTGCAAAAAGAGCGAAGGCATCAGCAGTAGAGCCTGCAAAGCCCGAGGCAATCTTCCCGTTGTATAAGCGACGTAGCTTGCGCGCACCGCTCTTGAGCACTTCGTTTCCGGCGGTGACTTGCCCATCACCGGCCAAAACAACTTTGCCGTTCCGCCGCACACACAACACTGTTGTGGAACGGATTCGCTTTCTCATCGTTAACGAATCTCATTTCAGCACAATGCTTGACAGCGGAGCTAAGCATGGCGCTCGTCTGCCGCGATCAGAAGGTGATTCGGCCGCTGACCTGCAGCAAACGCGCGGAGCTACCTCCGACCTGCGTACCCAACGTAGAGGAGAACTTGCCGAAGCTGGAGGGTGTATTCAGGTTCAGGTTGTTGGTAGCGGCATTGGTGGTGATGAGGCCGAAGTTCGGATGGTTAAACAGGTTGTAGGCCTCGCCGCGGAGATCGATATGCAGGCGTTCGGTGAGGGCGAAAGTCTTCGCAAGCGACGCATCCACTTCGTAGAAGGCCGGATTGCGAAACACGTTGCGGCCCGCGTTGCCGATGTCGAAGGCGGAGGGATAAGTGAAGAGCGCGGCCTCTTGCGGGGTAAAGAAGTAAACACCATCGCCGCGCTTCTGGACGCCACCGATACCGGTGCTGGTGCCATTGAATCGCGCGTAATCGTTCGTGACGCCGCTTGTGGAGTAAGTGGGGCGCTGCGAGAAGACCGAAAAGGGATTGCCGCTTTGAAAGATCATAAGCGAACCGGCGTCCCATCCACCGATAATGAAATCAGCCCACTTAGGCAGGTTATTGAGGAAGGTGCGGTTACGGCCGACCGGCAGCGAGTAGATCAAAGTTCCATTGAAAGAGTGCCGCCGGTCGAAGTCGCTGAGACCGCGATTGAGCCGCAGATTGTAGGCATCCACAATTGGCGTGAATCCGTTGCCTTCGAGTGAGCTGTTATCGATGCTTTTGCTCCAGGTGTAGTTAAAGGTAAAGCCGAGCGACTTCGATTGACGCCGGAGCGAAACCTGAAGTGAATCATAAGCGGAGCGGCCGTCGTTGGATCCCCGCACGACCTGGTTGAACTGCGGATAGTTACGGAAATAAAAGGGCGAGTAGCCTGCTGCTTGCAAAGCGGCATTACCAGTTGAAGTGCGGTCGATGGAGTTAATGACGGTACCGACTCGGCCAAGTGACAGATTCGGCCCACTTGCCCCTCCGCCGACCTGACGTACTGCGGCGGCAGGTGAACCGTACAGCTTCACAAAGAAGTTGCTGGCCGGCACAGGCGTGGCATTATTGGCAGCATACTGCGCGAGCTGATCGAATGACGTTCGGAACTCGGTCGTGATTTGCGGTTGATTAACGTCGTTAAAGAGAAACAACTTGACCCCGCGCGTGCCCACATAGCCCGTTGTGAAAAGAAGCTTTCCAGGCAGTTGCCGCTGGATATTGAAAGACGCACTCTGCACGTAGCCGGTGCGAAGATTCGGGTTCATCAAGAAGAGATTGGTGTTGCGATTTAACGCGGGTGTCACGGTAGGAGTGCCCGCCGGATTCGGCTGTGGGTTGGAGCTCAGCCGCACGTCCGCCCCGCTCTGATCTGGGAAGGTACTAGTGGCGGTGGCAAAGCCTGGCGTATTGCCGTCCACCTGATTGACTACGGCGCCAACGTTGCGGTCGTAGAAGATGCCGTAGAAGCCTCGAATGGCCGTCGTCCCATCTCCCCAGGGATCAAAAGCAAAGCCAATACGAGGAGCGAAGTTGTTCCAATCGCGCGCATAATACTTGTCGCCCCGACGGATAGTCACTCCGCTTTGCTGATTGACGCCGTTGATTAGCCCGGCAGCATCTGTATAGCCCTGGATGTTATCGAGTTCGTACGGTCTGCCGAAGTACTCCCAACGCAGACCGAAGTTCAGCGTAAGACGTTTTGTTGCTCGCCAGTCATCTTGAACGTAATAGCCACTCTCGTTCAAGCGAAAATTCCGTACGCGCGGGGAGCCGACGGGCTGATAAGACTGGAGATCGCGGCTGTAATATGTCTGATTAATCTGCGTGACTCGACCGGTCAGATCGTTATAGAACTGCTGAAATTGCGTCAACTGATTCGTAGTGAGTCCGGTGGGAGAAGGAACGCTGGAGCCACCCGCACCGGGAGTTGTCAACAAGTTTGGGTAGGTGCCGGCATAGTTGTAGCCAAACTGCTTAGTCGTGCGAACATTGGTTCCTACCTTGATCGTATGGTTACCTTTCACCTTGCTTAGGTTGTCGACAAAATCGATCACGGGTGAGTTGCGGCCTTGGCTGAACCCGGAGAAAGGAATATCCGTAAATAGGTTGCTCACATAGGCAGAGCCACTAGGACGACCAGGTCGGAGGAAATCTGAAGTGGCGCTCTGATAGCCGCCGACGAACTCGTTGGTAAGAGTGGGTGAAATGGTCCATACATAGCCGGCAGCAAAGCCCCAACGGTGACCACCTTGCGTTCCTTGCGGCTGACCAGGAAATGTTGCATCGGCACTGTTCAGCGCATCAATAGAGCTGTTACGCTGCCAACTCCATCGTAGAAAGAAAGCGTGCTGGTCGGTCGGTCTGTAATCGCCCTTGATGGTGAATTCGTCTGCATACGAAGGCGTTGAGTTATTGAAGGTGTAACCGGACGTGTTCAGGCCGTCTCCCAGGGCTGTGGTATTAGGCGCAGGATATCCACTAAATAGCGCTGCGACCGACGGATCGACACCGATACCGAGAGGATCGACATTCTTTACGTTGATGCTGCGAATCTGACCGGCAGCGGTGTAGCGAAAAATTCCTTGCAGCGCTGTTGCAGTGGGCACTGTACGTGTGCGAATGGTTCCTTGACTAACGCGATTGCCTTGATAGTTACCGAAGATGAATAGCTTGTTATGTAGAATCGGGCCACCGAAGGAGCCGCCGAACAGGTTGCGGATATAAACAGGCGTAGGTGTGCCCGCCAGGTTATTAAAGAAGTCGTTCGCATTCAGCTTGGTGTTACGCAGATACTCGTAGGCCGTCCCGTGATACTCGTTCGTTCCCGAGCGCGTGATCAGCGAGACCTGCTCACCCGCACTACGGCCGTACTGCGCAGCGCCCGCAGCCGTTGTTCCGCGAAACTCCTCCACGGAGTCCGAGTTGTTGGCCGTGAGCGTCAATCCGAGGCGCGGCACCAACGAATCGTTGACGTCGATGCCATCGAGCGTGGAATTGTTGCTTCCCTGCCGCAATCCATTTACATGAGAGAAGCTGGAGTCCTGACCGGCACGGATATCGATCTGCACGCCAGGTTGGAAGATCGCGAGGGTGATGGGCGTGCGATTAATCTGTGGCAGCAGATCCACTTCTTTCAAACTGATCTCGCGTGAGAGAGAGGAGTCCGTGGTCTGCACCGTGGCTGCGTTTGCCTCTACGCTAACCGTGTCACTTACTGAACCAACTTCGAGCGCAACGATCTGACTGATGGTGGCGCCAACGGTCAAATCGATATCAGTAAGGGTTGCGTGGCGGAATCCCGGTGCTTCAACTTCCAGTTTGTAGCTACCCGGGTTCAGAATCGGAAAGGTAAAGTGCCCATCGTCGGATGTCCGCGCCGTGGCAGAGGCTTGCGTTCGAACCTCCGTCGCAGTCACTTGCACACCAGCCACCGAAGCACCTGATGGGTCTTGCACTGTACCGTCGATGCGACCGGATTTCACTTGCGACAGACTGACGCCCGCCACTACGAACGAAAGGAGCACCGCGCGACCGAGCGCCAGAGGATACACGTATCCTTGAAAACCAGGTACCGCTGAAAACATTGAGTTCCCCCTGAAACTGCCAGTTAGTACTGTCGAAACGGTGAGTACACGATACCAGAGTTACTTCAGGTTGTCTACAAAGAAACTAGTAGTCTCCTCTAGAAGATGTTTGCGGTATTCTCCGGTAACGCCGTGGGTTCGTTGCGGGTACACCAGCATGCGAAATGGCTTACCTGCTTTTTCTAATGCTTCAGCCACCTGCATCGAATTAGCGAAGTGCACGTTATCGTCCTCGATGTTGTGGATCAACAGAAGCTTGGCCTGGAGCTTATCGGCTGCAGGGAGCGGCGAGTATAGATCGTAACCTTTTAGGTTGGTTTGCGGCAGATCCATATAGCGTTCGGTGTAAATGCTGTCGTAGTTGTGCCAATTCGTGACAGGTGCGCCAGCGATGGCTGCGTGGATGAGATCGGGCGCGTGCGTGACGGTGTAGAGAGTCATGAAACCGCCGTAGCTCCAGCCATAGAGCCCGATGCGGTGGCGGTCGACGAAGCCGAGGGAGATGAGATGTTCGATGCCGGTTTTCTGGTCGGCCAGCTCCTGCTCTCCGAGCCGACGCGACACGGCCGCTTCAAACGCGTGACCACGACCGTAGGAACCGCGGTTATCAAGCTGCCAAATCACAAAGCCCTGGTGAGCAAGCACCTGATCCCACGAGGCTCCAGCCCAGCGCTCCTGGACCGATTGCGCATGCGGACCGCCATAGACCATCACCACTGCCGGATATTGCTTGCAGGCAGTGAAGTTGGCGGGCTTAATAAGGCGAGCATACAGCAGCGTGCCGTCTGAAGCGTGGACTTGAACGATTTCGGTCGGAAGCACCTGATACTGCTCGGTCCACTTAGTGTCCGCTTCTTCGTAAGTGCCAACGGATTTGCCCTCGGTATTGCGCAGTACAGTTTGCGGCAGCGCATCCAAACTGCTGAAGCGATCAAGAAAATGCGCACCGTCTTTCGCCGCGGAGATCGCGTGGGTGCCGCGTTCGGGCGTGAGATTTTGCTTACTGCTGCCGTCGAGGTTGATCGAATAGGCGTGCCGCTCCAGCGGACTGCCTTCGGTTGACAAGTAGAGGATCTTCCCACGCTGCTCATCGACAGCCTCAATTCGTTCCACCTGCCACTCGCCGCTGGTTAACTGGCGCTGGAGGGCTCCGTCGCGACCGTATAGATAAAGATGGCGGAACCCGGAATGTTCGCTGGTCCAGAGCATGCGGCCGTCGGGGAGGAAGCGCGGCGGTTCGCTCACGTTGAGCCAGTATCGATCCGATTCGTGCAAGAGAGTGTGGGCCTGCCCGGTTGTAGCGTCGGCAAGTAAAACATCGAGCTCGTTCTGGATGCGCGGGAGCCGGACAATGGCGACCTGGTGCGAATCGGGCGTCCAGGCAATGCGTGCCAGCAAACGATCGCGCGGCTCACCTGCGTCCATCCAAGTAGTGTGTCCACCTTTGGCAGACACGACTCCCACGCGAACATCGGCGTTGGGATCGCCTGCTTTGGGGTAGCGCTCGGGTTCGAGGACGCCGCGAGCTTTGAGCAGCGACACTTGCGGGAAGACCGGTTCGCGAGCGGTATCCATCTGCAGGTAGGCAACTGATCGGCTGTCGGGCGACCACCAGTAGGCGGTTTCGAGCTCGAGCTCTTCTGGATAGACCCAGTCCAGCTCGCCGTTTAAAAGCGTGTCGGAGCCGTCGTGAGTGAGACGGCAGAGCTTCTTCGAGTCGAGGTCGAGGGTGTACAGGTCGTGCTCGCGGCGGAAAGCCACCAAATGGCCATCGGGAGATAGCTTAGGGTCGAACTCTTCTTCGGGAGTGTGGGTGAGGGCTTTCGTCTCTCCGCTTCCAGCATCGACCACGTAGAGGTCGCCGCGCTCGGCTACGAGGATGTGCCGGCCATCGGGGAACCATTGGACCGGCTTACCGGCAACGCGGCGGTTGGTCCAATCAAAGGTGCCGTTTTCCGCCGGTGCCGCGCTTTGTTCTCGAAGCTTGTCGAGCGAGACCACATTACGTCGTTTACCGGAGGCGACGTCGTACTCGGTGAGCACCTTGTCCTTCGCCGTCAGGAATTTGGTGCCGTCGGGCGACCAGGCAGCGTCCAGGCCCGAGCGCTCCGGGCGGTGCTCCAACAGTGTGTCGATCGTGATGGCCTTTTTGGGTGAAGCTGCCGAGGCAAACAGCGGGACAAACAGGGTGAAAGGGAGCAGCCGGCGGAGCACCATGGATTCCTAGATGATGCCTCAAGCGGCCCTTCAACGATGACGAAACGAACCCAATTATGGGAAGGACCTCAAGAAGGGGTGCGAGGCGGGGAAGCTGACCACAACAGGTGGTATTAGCTCGATGGTAAGCCACAACTGGGGATACCGCTGTCTTTACACCGCAGCAAAGCTCGGTTACTATGGAGGCACCCCGAGAGAATAGAGAGCAGGTGCGTTTCTAAGTGCTGAGATTAAAACGCGTGGAGCTGCAGGGGTTCAAGTCCTTCTGCGATCGCACGGAAATGAAGTTCAACGGCAGCGGAATTGCCGCCGTCGTCGGGCCGAATGGGTGCGGCAAGTCGAACCTAAGCGACGCAATCAGTTGGGTGTTGGGCGAACAGTCGGCCAAGAGCCTGCGCGGCGCGCGTATGGAGGACGTGATCTTTGCCGGTACGGGGGAACGCAAGGCGCTGGGCATGGCCTCGGTCACGATGACGCTGATACCGGACGAGAGCGTGGCGGTCGACTCGCGCGGCGAGGTAACCATCACGCGGCGGCTGTACCGCTCCGGCGATAGCGAATACCTGATCAATGGCAAACTGGCGCGGTTGCGCGACATTCAGGAGCTTTTCCTGGGCACGGGGTTGGGCCCTGAGAGCTACGCCATTATCGAGCAGGGACGCATCGGACAGATTCTGAGCAGCAAGCCGCAGGACCGACGCAATGTGATCGAGGAAGCGGCCGGGATTACCAAGTTCAAAACACGCAAGCGGCTGGCTGAGGCGAAGCTGGAGAGCGCCAAGCAAAACCTGGCGCGCGTCTTCGACATTCTCGAAGAGGTGAGTCGACAGGTGAACTCGCTGAAGCGCCAAGCGGCAAAGACCAGGCGTTACGAGGAGCTGCGTACGGAGGCGCAGGGATACTTGCGCTCGATTTTGCGTGACAAGTTTGTGGCTCTCGAGCGGCACGTAGCGCAGTGCATGCTAGAGCTTAATTTGCAGCAGAGCGCCCTGCAGGCCGCGCAAGGCGAGTTGGAGAGCGCGGAGAATCGCAAGGCCGCTGCCTCCGAGCAGTACACGGCTGTGGAACAGGCGCTTACCGACGCACGAAGCCGGATGGCGGCGCTGCGCCTGGAAGCGGAGCGTGCCCGCGGAACTCTGGAATTTCAGGTTCGCCAGTTAAAGCAGATTGGGGAGCGGCTGGGGCAGGGTCGCCACGAGAGCGAACTGCTGGGCCAGCAGGTTGCCGAGCGCACAGCGGAACTGGAAGAGCAGGGGCGCGAACAGGCTGCACTTGCAGCAGAACTCGATGGGCAACGGACGAGTCTAGAGACCTGCGGAGCGGAGAGGCAGCAAGCACACGCCCACTTAGCGGCTGCAGAAGCGAGCGGCGAGACGCAACGACAGGCTTTGATGCGGCTGATGAACGAAGCGGGCAGAGAACTCGCAACCGAGCAGGTGGTCCAGTTCTTCTTTCAGGAGCAATGGTCGGCACTGCGGGCGTACTGCGGCGAGCGCAACATCCAGATCCTCGGAGATGTGGCCAT
>JAVHMZ010211092.1:0-22858 GCA_034782995.1 Amazona versicolor
CATCGCCCACATCGCCAAAGACGGGATCAAGATCGTCGGCGTCGAGAAGTGGAAGGGCTCGGTTGAGGACGGCATCTCCGTCCTGCGCGGCTTCGACAAGATCGTCATCCATCCGGACTGCAAGGGCACCATCCAGGAAGCCCGGCTCTACTCATACAAGGTCGACAAATTGACCGGCGACATTCTCCCGGACATCGTCGACAAGCATAATCACTACATCGATGCGATCCGATATGCCCTGGCTCCCTTGATCAAGCGATCAGGCCCCGGCGCTGGCTTCCTCCAATTCATCGCCGATCAAACAGCGGACCAGCAGTCCGAGAAAGCACAACTTCGATGACCTTCCTTCCCGCATTCCTCCATATCAAAGTCGCGCCGCATCAGCAGCTGCATTTCCTCGGCAAAACCCACGCTGCCGACAATAAAGGTATCCTTCGCGACGTCCAGTACGATGTCGCGAAGATCATGATCGCTGACCCGGCACACCCGGCTGTCGAAGCGTCAGAGCAGGACCTTGCGCCCGCAGCCGAAGCTGAAGCCGACAAATCCGCCAAAGCGACGCCACCGGCAAAAGCCAAACCTGCGACCGACACCAAAGCCAAAGACGCCGAGTAAGGCTGATCTCAACCCATGGCGCCGAAGGGAGGGAAGATCGTCGACATCACGGGCATCGTCGCCCGCCTCGGCAGCGCGACTCGCTACGCGATCTCGGGTGTCACGCCATCGGCCTGGATGAGCCCGGGCCAACCGCTTACCCCGGCTGTCCCCGCTGGCACGCAAGCCCGCACATTCGACTATCCGGTCGGCTTCAATCAGCAGACCCGGCCGCGAGCGCACTCCGCAGTCACCTTTCACACGCTGCGCGAGCTCTCCCGGTCCTGCGACATCCTCCGGCTGGTGATCGAGACCCGAAAGGACCAGATCGAGGCGCTCGATTGGCAGATCCGGCCACGCGCCGATGGAAAATCCGCGTCGACCGACAGCCGGATCGTCGATATCCAGGCCTTCTTCATGTCACCGGACAGGCGCTCGGACTGGAACGCCTGGCTGCGCGCCCTGCTGGAAGACCTGTTCGTCCTGGACGCCGTGGCCATCGAGAAACGCCGCGACAGAACCGGCCGCCTGCACTCGCTCCGCCTCCTCAACGCGGCCACGATCGCGCTCAAAATCGACGAGAACGGCGACACGCCCACGGCGCCGGACATCGCTTACCAGCAGATCGTCAAAGGTGTTCCAGCCGTCGACTTCAGCACCGACGAGCTGATCTACGCGATGCGCAATCCGCGCACAGACAGCCCATACGGCTTTGGTCCCGTCGAGCAGATCATCGCCACGGTCAATGTCGCTCTACGCCGCACGGCCAGCCAGCTCTCCTACTACACCGACGGCAATCTCAATGCCGGCGTCTTCTGGCTGCCGCCGGACTGGAGTCCCGACCAGGTCAAAGCCTTTAACGACTGGTGGAACAGCTTGCATTCCGGCAATCAGGCCGAGAAGAGCCAGGCAAAGTTCGTTCCCGGCGCCAAGGATTCGTTCCAGCAGATCGTCCAACCGCCTCTCAAAGATGAATTCGACGAGTGGCTGGCCCGCGTCATCTGCTACGCGTTTTCCATCGCGCCGACACCGTTCATCAAGCAGATGAACCGCGCGACCGCAGACAACGCGCACGATGCGGCTCTGGAAGAAGGCCTAGCTCCGATCCAGCGCTGGCTGAAGTGCCAGCTCGACCGAATCATCACCGAAGAGTTCGACGCGCCTGACCTGGAATTCGTCTGGGTCGACGACCGCGAGGTCGATCCGCAGACCGCCGCGTCCGTCCAGGACATCAAACTCAGAAACGGCTCCCTCCTCATCGACGAGGCAAGGGCGCAGGACGGCCTGGATCCGCTGCCCGATGGCCTCGGCAACACGCCCGGCGTTATCACCGCCACCGGGTTCGTTCCGCTGCCCCGCCCCGACCTGGTCGACGCGCAGCAGGATGCGCAACTCGCGGGCCAGCAGGCCGCAAAAGAAACGGCGCTTAGTCCGCCCGGTCCATCGGACGCTTTAGACGAGACTGACCAGCCGGAAGAGGAGGGCAAGGCGGCCAAGGCCCTCGCAAAAAAGTATTCCAACCCGCTGGACACTCCAGCGGCACGCACTGCCAGCACCGCTATCCATAAGCGAGTGCATGCGGTCCTGAACCGCGCCGGGCATCACGTCGCGGCGCAAATCCGCGGCATCGGCGTTCTCGGCAAGGCAGAGGACGATGATGACGACAAGCGGGCCACGGCTAAAGCGAAAGCCGACAGCATCACGGGCCAGCTGAACCTGTTCGATCTCGCCGACACAAAGGCGATTTCAACCGACCTGTCGCCGGTTGCCGAGGATTCTGCTATCACCGCGCTCGACGGCACAGGCGTTGCCATCGATACCGCCATGTTCGGCCAGGTGAACCGCCAGTCCGTCGAGTGGGCAGGAACGCATGCGGCCGAACTGGTCACAAAGATCACCGACAGCACGCGCGAGATGCTCCGCGCGACGATCCAGGACGGCTTTGCCGATAAGGATCTCGATATTCACGGCATTGCCGACGAAATCGCCAAATCATACGCGTTCTCCGATCAGCGCGCGCTTCTAATCGCCGATACCGAGACAGCTTTTGCCCACGGGCAGGGCGCCCTCACCGGCTACCGCGCCGCGCGCGACCTCGGTATCAAAATCAAGAAGCAATGGCTCGACGATCCGCTCGCCTGCCCGATCTGCGTCGGCAACGCGGAAGACGGTCCGATCGATATCGAGGATCAGTTCTCGAGCGGCAATTTGACGACGCCGGCACACCCGCGCTGCCTACCAGCGAACAGTCTCATATCGCCCTGTGGTGACGTTTCTGGTGCGACCCGCCGTTGGTTTAAGGGGGATATGGTCGTCATCTGCACAAGCGGAGACCATAAGCTCACCCTTACCCCGAATCATCCGGTATTGACGGACCATGGATGGGTCGCTGCGGGCCTCCTCAAGGAAGGAGACCACGTAATCAGCGGAAGCCTCATGAAGAGGACACCAATCAGTGACGTTCACGACGAGAACGTGCCAACCCGCATCGAAGAAATAACGCAAGCGTTTGTGGAATCTGGCGGCGTGACGCCCACTGAAGTGATAACCGCCGCCCCACACTTCCACGGCGATGGGAAAGGCAGCGATGTCGCAATTGTATGGACCAAAAGGCAGCTGAGGAACGTAGCTGATTCCGCGCTCGTCGAGCATGGCTCGGAAACTAACCTCGTGAAGACTGACGTGCAGCTGCTTCCTCGCAACTGTCTCTGCCCGGCGCATACGCTCGCTTTCGGAGTGAACACGACCACGGGCAGCGATGTTCGCAGCGGCAGTTACGACTTTGCGTTCATCCAGCGTGCTTCCCACATAACGGAGGATACCAGCGGCTTGGTTATTTCGGATGTTGACACCCGCCTCAATAAGAACGCGGCGGATAGCAGGTCTGGTAACTCCGTAGAGCGGGGCGATCTTGTATTCCGGCTCTCCGGCGATATAACGACTGACGATCTCGTCAGATGGCAAGTCAATCCTAGCAGGCATGCAGTTGTAGCTGTTTCATCCTTTCCTTTTGAAGGTTACGTTTACAACATAGAGACGCAGAGCGGATTCTACATTGCCGATGGCCTAGTTGTACACAACTGTTCTTGCACAACGATCTCTGTCATCGAAGACGATTAAACCCACCCCACAGGCACCCTTCGGGGCCTTTTTCATTTGAGGATCTCATGGACGACCTGAATCTTTTCATCCCGATCAAGAAAGTCGACGTCGCGCAACGCCTGGTCTACGGCCAGCTCGCGGCCGAAGTGCCGGACCACGCCGGCGAAATCATGGACTACGAAACGTCGGCCCCGAACTGGAAGACCTGGTCGGCCGAGATCACGAAAGTCACCGATGGCAAAAGCGCCGGCAACGTCCGCGCCATGCACACCAACATCGCCGCCGGCAAACTCACCGATATCAGCTTCGACGACGCGAACAAGACAATCAGCGGCTGCGCGAAAATCGTCGATGACAACGAATGGAACAAGGTTCTCGAGGGCGTCTACACCGGCTTCTCGATGGGCGGCAAATATGCCAAGCGCTGGACCGATCCGGCGAACCCGGCGCTGAAGCGCTACACCGCGACGGTGCATGAAGTTTCCATCGTCGATCTGCCGTGCATCCCGACCGCGAAATTCGAAGTCGTCAAAGCCGACGGCACCAGCGAGATGCGCAAGTTCAAGGTGGTCGCCGACGCCGACGCCGACCTGAAGCAAGTCTGGCTCGCCAAAGACGGCAGCACCCACGAGAAGAAAGCTGACGCTCTCCAGAAGAACCTCGATCTCGCCGTTGCCGCCGTTCCAGACGCCGTCACCGACGCCATGAACGCACTGCAGAAGGCCCAAGCCGCCCTCGCCGCAAAAGAAGGCAGTGTGGACGAGCCGGTCGAAAAGGTTGCGGAAGCTGACGCCGAACCCGCCGCGGTCGAAAAAACCATCGAAGCGGAACCTGCCAAGACCGACGACGGCACAATCGTCACCGAAGCTGATGCGCGCGCTGCCGTCATCAAAGCCGCCGTCGACAACCTCGGCAAGGGTTTGTACGACGTCGCCAATCTGATCGACGTCATCAACGCGATGCAATGGCTTACCAGCGATCTGAACTGGAACGCCCTGTTCACCGAAACCCAGTCGACCCTGCCCCAGGATTGTAAGGCGGTTCTGGCCCAGCTGTGCGACCTGCTGACAGCGATGGTTGCCGAAGCAACCGCCTCGATCACCGCCGACAAGGCCGCAGGACTGACGCTCGTGCACGTCGAAGCGCTGCGCAAGTTCAGCGGCAATCCTGAGCTGCTGAAAGACTTCGCCGAGCCGGCTGCCACGCCAGGCGCCCCCGACGACACCATCATCAAAATGCAGGCCGAACACGCTGAAGCCCTGAAAAAGGTCAGCGACGATCTCGAGATCGAGAAGGCCGCGAAGGCACAATTCCAGGCAACCGTCGAGACGCTGACGAAAGGCGTCGACGACATGACCGCCCGGATTGCGAAACTTGAAGCCCAGCCTATGCCGGCCAAGGGCATCAAGTCCGTCACCGTTCTGAAAGGCCACGAGGGACAGGCGTCCGGCGCCGAAAATGTCTCCGACGAGGCCTTGATCGCGAAATTCGCCCATCTGCCGCCGGAACTGGCCCGGGTGAAATTCCAGGAAGCCAAGGCCAAAGCAGGCCAATAACCCCCATCCTTTCAGCTATTGGAGAATTTAATGCCCCTCGACAACGAAGCCGCCATTAAGGCGGTACGCGAAGCCCTGAACAAAAGCTTTGCCTCCGACGAACTCGCCAAAGCCGGCATCACCACCGCGACCGGTCTGAACGCTTACGACCTGCGCGGCCCGGCGATGCTGCAGATCCCTGTCCTGACACCTCTGCGCGAAAAACTCGGCCGCGCGCGCCGCAGCAATCCAGGCCTCGCCTGCCACTGGAAAGTCATCCGCTCGATGTCCGGCTCCGGCATCGACAGCATGGGTTACATCCCTGAAGGCCAGCGTTCCGGCGTCAAGACGGTGACGGCGATCGACGCCTTCTCGACGTACACGACGATCGGCGAAGAAGGCAAAGTCAGTGACCAGGCCGTCCTTGCCCAGCTGCAGGACACCGACCTCCTGGCGACCGACAACCTGCTGACGCTGTGGAAGACGATGCAGAAGGAGGAAAACTCCCTGCTCGCCGGCAACCGCACCCTGAGGCTTGGCACGCCCACCACGCCAACGATGACCGCCAGCGGCACCGGCGCGACGGTTGCGGCTGCAGCGACTTACGCCTGCGTCGTCGCTCTGACGAATGAAGGCTTCCAGGTCGCCAGCCTTGCGAGCGGCGTTCCTGTCGCCACCACCGTCACCGGCGCTGACGGCCAGACCTACACCGTCAACGGCGGCAGCTCGAACAAGTCCGCCATCGCGACGGTGACGCCGACCTCCGGTCAGTCCATTTTCCTCTCCACGCCGGTCATCCCCGGAGCCGTCGGCTATGCCTGGTTCGTCGGCGCGTCCAACTCCGCCGGCTCGCTCTATCTCCAGGCCATCACGACCCTCAACAGCTTCGTGCTGACCGCTCCTTTCGTGACGACCACCCAGGTCGCGAGCGCGGTCACGCAGGACAGCTCCTACAATGACGGCACCCAGGCGGGCTCCAACCCGGTCGCGGCCTACGATGGCCTGATGACCATGGCGATGAACCCGACCAGCAACGCCTACTTCTACGCCATGCCGACGGGCACGGCCGGCACGGGCACCGCCCTCACGTCCGACCTGACCGGCGGCATCGTCGAGATCAACAACCTGATCCTCGGCATGTGGAACGCCAACAAGGTGCAGGTCGACGTGCTGTATATGAGCGCCAACACGCTCAAGTCGGTCACGAAAACCATGCTGCAGGGCAGCAGCGGCAACCTGCTGCACATCTACAGCGACGCCGATGCCAACCGCACCAAACTGGTCGGCGGCGGCCGGATCAAGGCCTACTCCAGCCCCGTCGGCAGCCCGTATGGCGGCGATGATATCGCCATCATGATCCACCCGAACCTGCCGGATGGCGTGATCGTCGGCTGGGCTTCCCAGCTGCCGATCCACTACCGCAACAACGAAACACCCGCCGTCGCCGAGATCCTGGTCCGCCAGGACTATTTCGGCATCGAGTGGCCGAAGAAAACACGCGCAACCGAATATGGCGTCTACACCGACCAGTGCCTGGCCATCTACGCGCCGTGGGCGATGGGCGTCCTTTGCAACATCAACGTCTCCTGACCACTCTGAGGCGCGCGGGAAATCGGTCCTCCTTCACCCGCGCGCCTCGCCAATTTTCACCCGGATAGCGATCATGCCCGACCTGACCACGCTGAAGGCCGTCAAGGCCTGGCTCGGCGTTTCCAGCGACGCCGACGACCAGCTCCTCGGCAGTCTCATCAGCCAGGTCAGCGGCGTGATCCTATCCTATCTCGGCCGGCAAGACATATTTCGCCGCCGTTATACGGAGCAGTTCACCGGCACGGGCGGCGACACCAAAATGCTGCGGAACTATCCGGTGGTTGACGTCATCAGCGTCAATGTCGGCTGCCTGTCCGTCCCAGTCAGCGGCTTCTGGATTGATCCTGATGATGGTGTGCCGCCAGGACACCCACAGTCGCTCCATCTGACAAACATCTGCTTCGAGCGGCTGCCTTGCAAAGTCGTCTACGAGGCCGGCTATTTCGCCTCCGACGAGCCGCACGCCGCGGCCGTTAACGTCAACGTCCTTGCCGAGAACGGCAACTGGGCGCGTGACGAAGGCGTGTCGTACGCCGGCGGCGCGGCAATGATCAAAGTCTCTGCAAACCCGCAACAAGGCCAATACGCTCTCAACGCGAAGATTCCCGGCGGCTACATATTCAACGCTGCCGATAATGGCGCGCAGGTGCTGATCGACTACAGTTACGTGCCGAACGACCTGGAACTCGCATGCATCGAGCTGGTCGGCGAGCGGTATCGCTACAAAAGCCGTATCGGTCAATCCTCTCAGAGCATGAACGGCGCGACCACGTCGGCTTACAGCCTGAAGGACATGCCCGATTTCACGAGACTTGCGCTTCAACCGTTCCGGCGGATGGTGCCGGTATGATTACCGTCGAGCTGACCGGTGACACGCAAGTCGTCGCTAAACTCGACGCTCTGCCGGGGAAGTTACACGCTGCACTGCTTAAGCGCGTGACAGGCCTGGCGCTTCAAACCCAGGCACTGGTCAAGACCAAGCTGAGCGGCCAGGTGCTGAGAGTCCGCACCGGGAATTTGCGAGACAGCATCCAAAACGATGTTACGTCCGATGCGGCATCGGTCACGGGCCGAATCTTTTCGGACAACAGCGTCAAGTATGCCCGCATCCACGAGTATGGCGGGATCACGGCTCCGCACGTCATCGAGCCGAAAGACCCCTCCGGAACCCTCGCCTTCAAAGTCGGTGGTTCGCTGGTCTTTGCCAGGCGCGTGAACCATCCGGGTAGCAAGATTCCTGCGCGCTCCTTCATGCGATCGTCTCTCGCTGACATGAAGCCGAAGATCATCACGAGCTTCGAGTCCGCTGCAGCCGAGGCTGTCCAGTGAACGGGAGACGTCGCGAGCCGATCATGGAGGCCCTGCGCTGCCGCTTGGTGGATCGCATTCCTGAATTCGCTACGGTGTCGCGCCGCGTGAAAGAAATCACCAGCGTCGGCGACGGCGAGTTCCCGGCGCTCTTTATCATCGAGCCGCACGAGAACGTCCAACAGGGCAGCGAAGCGAATCCTGAAAGCACGACCTTCGAGGTCGAGCTCTGGATCTACATCAACGACGGCAAGGACCCCAACACGGTTCCGATCACCACGCTCAACTGTTTGCTCGACAAAATCGACGCCGCTCTCGAGCCCGACCTTCCCTACCCCTTCAACCAGAACTGCACGCTCGGCGGCCTGGTCTCGCATTGCTGGATCGAAGGACAGATCACCAAGGCCCCGGGCGATCTCGACGGCTACGGCATGGCGATCGTCCCGCTCAGAATTTTAATCCCATAGGAGAATTTGATGACCGCTAAGAACACCTACAGCTTCGGCTCGGGCAACGTCATGTGCCTCGCCGGCGGCGTTGCGACGACTATCGGCACGCTGCAGGACATCCAGATCGACATCTCGTCGACCAACGTTCAACTGATGGGCCAGAACCAGTTTGCCGAAGCCATCGCGCGCGGCGAAGGGAAAATCACCGGGAAAGCGAAGAGCGGCAAGATCGACCTCCAGATGTTCGCCAGCCTGTATCTCGGCCAGTCGGTCGATACGACCGGCTATACCAAGCCGATCTCCGGAGAGGCGCACTCAATTCCCGGCTCATCGTCCTACACCGTCACGGTGAACAACGTCACAGGTGGTATCACCGATCTCGGCGTGTTCTATTCAAGCGGTGCCGGTCAGCTTACGAAAGTGAACGCCGGATCTGAGGCCATCGGGAAATATAGCGTCAATGCCTCGACGGGCGTTTACACCTTCTCGTCCGCCGACGCCGGGCTCGCCGTCCTGATTTCCTACAGCAACTTCGTCACAACGGGCAGCCGCGTCCTCGTCACCAACCAGCTGATGGGCCTGAATCCCGTCTTTCAACTGTTTCTCTCGAATGGCTACGCCAATGTCAACGGAGTGACCTACACGACCCTGCATCTCTACAGCTGCGTCGCCAACAAGATCAGCTTTCCCTTCAAGAACAAGGATTTCGTCGTGCAGGAGTTCGATTTCGACGCCTTCGCCGATCCGTCGGGCAACCTGTATGAGCTGGGCATCGGAACCTGATCATGGACAATCCTGTCATCACCGTCGGCGGACGGGATTTCCCCGTGCCACACCTCGGGCTCGGCGCGTTCCCGACCGTCATGCCCGCCCTCATGCGCCTCAACGCGATGAACATCGAGACGCCGACCGCCGAGAACATCGACGATCTCAACACCGTCGCTTATCTGGGCATCTGCCGCGGCACCCCGACCTTCGCGAAGGCAGACTTTATGAATCTGCCCGGAACGTTCGAGGAGCTGCTGCTTGCAAAGGTCGTAGTCGCAAAGCAATGCGGGATGACCTTTAAGCCGCAGGCTGACGACCCGGGGGAGGCTCTGGCGGGGAAATAGACTGGGAAGGCCTCATCGCTGAAGTCGTCTGTTCGACTTCCATGACATGGCATGAAGTTTCCGACCAGATCACCTACCCCCGCCTACAGGCCCTGCGGCGCTACTGAAAGGCGCACCCGCCCACTCACCTCATTGCCGCCGCGTATGCGGGGATTAAGACCGACTGATGGCCGACGACAATCAGCTGCAGATCTCGTTCGGCGGCAAAGTCGATAGCTCCCTTCCAGCGAGCGCCAGTACGGCCAAAGCCGCTGTATCTGAGCTTTCCAAGGAAGTCTCGGCACAAGCCGGCGTAATCGCCAACAGCTCACAATCCGCCTCGGCGCTTACCGGCTCGTTGAAAAACGTCGAAGTGGCCGCAACGAGCGCAGGCCATGGCACTGCCGGCTTCTACCGCGAGCTCATCGTCCTCGGCCATGAGATGTCGATGGGAAACTACAACCGCTTCGGCGGTTCTCTCATGGTCCTAGCCGAGCGATCAGGCAAGTTGACCGAAATCTTCGGGATGGTGCGCGCCGTTGCCACGCCGATGAATCTCGCCATCGGAGCGACCGTCGGAATTCTTGCGGCCGTCGCAGACGGCGCCTACCACGCCGAGGCGGCCTTGGCCGAAGTGCGCGTCGCATTCGCCTCGGTCGGCAATGAGTTCCTGTTCGATCCGACGCAAGTTCGTGACATGAAGGCCGCGCTCGAAGATGTTGGCGTCGGTGCCAGGGATGCGGAGGCCGCGCTTGTGGCTTTGGCCAGAACCACGAATCTCAGCTCCGAGGAAATCCAGAAAGTAAAAGCGGTTCTACCCGACTTGGTTTCGAAATTCGGAAGCGCCGAGGCCGCCGTGAAAGCCATAAGCGGAGCCGCCGACGATACGTCGGGAGCCTGGCGCCGGTTCCACGACGAAATAGCGCGCAACAATCCGATGCTTGCCATGGCAGGCGATGACGCACTGGCGGCTGGCGACAAATCGAAAGCTGCCTCCATCCTGATCGATTACCTGACCAGCAGCGCCAAAGGCCTGACCGAGAAGGGCGTCACACCACTCGGCCGGGCCTGGAGGTCTCTCAACGAGTTGCTCGGACCGGCGGCCTTTGTTTCCCCGATCCAGAAACTTCGCGATCTGGGCGACGGTGCAGCAATAGCCGCGACCAAGGTGCTCACGCTGGTGCAGGCTATGCGACTCCAGGCAAAATACGGCGAAACAAGTGACCAGGCCGCCCGGCAAATTCGCGTTCAAAACTCCGGCCAGTCCTACAACATGGACCAGTCTACCGCCTACAAAGAGGCTTTAGCGGCCAAGAATGTTGCCGAAGTTGCGGCCCACGAAAAAGCCATCGAGGAACGAAAAAAGGAAACCGAAGAAAAGGCCCGGCTCGCTAAGCGAGACGCGAAATCCGGTATTGACAGTCAGAACGACATTCTCGAAAGCACCCGCACCTCCTCAAAGGAAATCATCGACATCAAGGCTCAGGAGGTCGAGGCAAAGCGTGAGATGGGCCTCATCAGCGAGCAGGATGGATTAGCCCAGCTAACCGACCTGAAGAATCAGGAATATCAGATCGAACTGAAAGCGCTCCAGCAGCAACTAGCCATCAATGGCCAGACAGTTCAGGAGACGAAGCGGATCAACGACCAGATCAAGGTACTCGAAGAGCAACACCAGCTCGACCTCCTGAAGATCAAGCAGAAGGCTTTCGACGACGGACGGAAGATCGAAACCAAAGACCTCTCTCAAAGCGACAAGGACTGGAAATCCTACGCCAACTCCATCGTCGCATCGCTGAAATCCGCTTTCTCGCAAATGCTGCAAGGCACGCTGAACTGGAAACAGGCCGTTGGCCAAGCCCTCATCAGCCTTGCCGGTACGGTGTTCGACAAGGAAGTCGACCATATGGTCGACAGCTGGGTGACAGGCGAGGCCGCCAAAACGGGGGCTACAATCGCGGGCAACGCCTCGAGGACAGCATCCAATGTTGCTGCTACGTCTGCCGGTTCGGCTGCCGAAAACGCATCGAACGAGGCCACCATCCAGAAAGACGCCGCCAAGGCCGCAGCTGGAGCTTACTCCGCAATCGTCGGCATACCCTATGTCGGCCCAATCTTGGCACCTGCAGCTGCCGCCGTCGCATTCACCGCGGTCGAGGGATACGAGAATCTTGCCTCCTTCGACGTCGGCTCATGGAGCGTTCCCAGCGACATGACAGCGAACATCCACCAAGGTGAGATGATCCTGCCGAAGCCGTTTGCGCAGAGTCTACGCGAAAATGGCGGCCTCGGCGGAGGAAGCCCGACCCACATCACCATCAACGCCGTCGACGCAAAATCCGTCTCGCGCCTGATCCGGGCAAACGGCGGCGCGGTCGCGGCCAGCCTGGCCAATGCCGCTCGAATGGGCAATCGCAGTGTGAACGCCCCGCGATGACCGATCCTGTCGCTACCATCGCCCAAGCTGTTGGTCATCAGCTCACCGGCGCGCCTCGCCCTCAGGATGCCGTCGCAGGGGCGCTGTGGGCCGCCTACAGCGTCGTCCGGCATAACCACTGCAGCGACGCCATCGGGCGCCAGGCAGCGTTCCTTGAGCTCGCGAAGGCCATAGCCGGAGACATCGAGGGTGCCACGGGAGCGCTCAATTGACCGCCGTCTTCCCGAGCCTTCCCGGCCTTGGCTGGGATGTCGTCCGCTCGCCGGTGTGGAACACGACCATCCAGCAGTCGATTTCGGGCAAAGAGACGGCGATCGGCAACAACTGGTCCTATCCACGCTGGCAGTGGCAGCTGACCTACAACTTCCTGCGCAGCGATCCGGTTAACGCCGAACTGCAATCCCTGCTCGGCCTCTTCAACAGCCAAATGGGACAGCTCACGCCGTTTCTCTACCAGGACGCAGACGATAACGCCGTCACTGGCCAGGCACTCGGCCTCGGCGACGGGACGACACGGGCGTTCGCTCTTGCGCGCAACTACGGCGGTTTCATCGAACCCATTTTTGCGCCCAATGTCGTCAGCACCGTCTACGTCAACGGCGTGGCGCAGACCGGATGGACGGTCGGCGCATTCGGGACGACAAACCAGGGCGTCGTCACGCTCTCCGGCGCGCCGGCTTCCGGGGCCAGTGTGACTGCGGACTTCAGCTTCTATTTCCCGTGCCGGTTCATGGTGGATACGCTCGAATTTCATAAGTTCCTTGCAAACTGCTTCAAAACCGACGGCGTGAAATTCCAATCGATTAAATTCTGAATGAAAACCCTTCCAACCGCCGTTCAAGCACTCCTCGCCAAACGCACTTTTTTTGCCTGCACCCTCTATTCCTTCGCGCTCACCAGCGGCACGTCGCTGAACTACACGACATTCGATCGCAGCATCTCCTATAACGGCACGATCTATCTCTCGAGCGGCCAGAACGGCCCCTTGTTCGAGCGCAGCGCAGCGAGCGGTGGGCAGGGCACCACCTGCAGCTGGAAGCTCGGCCTCGAGGTCAGCAATCTCCAGTTCGACGTCATGCCGAACGGGGCGACGATCAACGGCGTGCCCTTCCTGGCCGCCTGCCGGAATGGCGTCTTCGACGGCGCCACACTGACACGATACCGCGCCTACATGGACCCAGCCGCGCCCACCGTATGCGTCGGCGCCATCATGCTCGACCTCGGCCGCGTCGCGGAAATCGAAGCCGGCCGCAGCTATGCCACCTTCACGGTGAACGATCACCGCGAGCTGCTGAATGTCAGCTTGCCGCGGAACTTGTATCAGGCGAGCTGTTCAAATGCTCTTTACGACGCCAGCTGCGGCTTGACGCGATCGGCCTGGGGCGTGACCGGCACGGTCGGAACGGGGTCGACGATCAGCCAGGTCGTGGCTTCACTCCCGCAGGCCACCGGCTACTTCGACCTCGGCACGCTCTCGTTCACGAGCGGCGCGAACGCCGGGACCAGCCGCAGCGTGAAGCAATACATCCACGGTTCACCAATCAAGCTGATGTCGCCGTTCGCCAGCGCGCCGGCGGCTGGTGACGCATTCACGATTTTCCCGGGATGCTCGAAAAACTACCAGACCTGTGTAAGCCGATTTGGAAACGGTTCCCGGTTTCGAGGCCAGCCGTTTATTCCGGACGCCTCGACGGCCTCCTGACCAATGACCGAATCCGAGATCCGCGCCGCTGTCATCACCGAAGCGATGACATGGTGCCGCACACCCTACGCCCACGCGCAAAAACTAAAAGGCTGTGGCGTCGACTGCTTGCAGATCATTGTCGCCGTCTACCAGGCCGTTGGTGTCCTTCCCGCCGACATAGCCATTCCTTATTACGCCAAGCAGTTCAATTTGCACCGCGGCGTCGAAACCTACCTCAACGGCCTGCTCAGATATGCGCGCGAAATTGAGACGCCGAAGCCGGCCGACATCGCCATCTTCCGCGTCGGCCGCGTCTTTGCCCATGCTGCCATCATCGTCGACTGGCCGACTATCATCCACGCCGCACAGAACACCGGTGTGATTGTCGAGGACGTCAGCCTGAATGCCGGTCTGATGAAGATCGGCACTCAAGAAAGGCCGTGCAGATTTCTTAGTTACTGGTGACCCATGTCCTTCCTGACCGGCGGAGTAAAAAAGCAGGCGCAGCAGCAGCCCGCCTACTCCGGTCTGTCAATCCAGACCTCCGCCCAGGGCAAGGCCATCCCGATCGTGGTCGGCTCCATGCGCGTCGCGCCGAACTTGCTATGGTACAGCAACTTCCAATCGCATAAGCACGAGTCTTCAGCCGGGCCAGGCGGCAAGGGCGGCAACAGCGGCGCTTCGAGCAGCATCAGCTACACGTACTCCGCCTCTCTCATCATGGGCATCTGCGAGGGGCCGATCACCGGCGCGGATGTCGTGTGGGTCGGCAAATCGATCTATTCGCTCGGCGCGCTCGGCTTTTCGATGTTCACCGGCACCTATCCCCAGGCGCCCTGGGGCTATCTCGCCACCAACTACGGCTCGATCAGCGAGAGCCATACGATCCCGGCGTCGGCGCCGTACCGCATCACCGTCGGCGAAAGTTCGAGTTTTCAGTCCGATTCCGGCGTGACGACGACGGCTTCCGCCGCCTTGACCAAGGTCAGCAGCCCGCCGGCCGCCGGCCAGTACTCGGTATCGGGTGGAACATACACATTCAACGCGGCCTATGCCGGTTGCCAGGTCAGCATTTCGTGCAATGTCCAGACCTCGCCGTCCCAGACCGTCGCGAAGGTCTTCTCCGTCACCATCGGTTCCACGGCTCCTTACATTATCACCGTTTCCGGCTGGGCGTCCGATATCGGTTGCACGCTCAGCGCCCGCGCCCTTGCCAAGGTTTCGGGAACGCCTGCGGTCGGCCAGTACTCGGTCGGGTCCGGCGTTTATACCTTCAACGCGGCCGACGCCGGCACGACGGTTCAGATCAATTACACAGCCCTCGCGATCGACACGCAGGCGCTCCCCTATTCCGGCATCGCTTACGCCGCGGCCGCGAATTACAATCTTGGCGACAGCGCTGACCTTTCGAACCACAATTTCGAGGTCCAGGGCTTTTATTTCAATTCGGTTCCAGGCGCCGACGACCCCGGCAACGTCGATCCGTCGCTGTTCGTCTATGACGCGCTGTGCAACCCGCATTGGGGCGTCGGCTTTCCGTCCAGCTGCATCGGCGACCTGTCCACCTACCAGTCTTACACGCTCGCCACGGGCCTCCTGGTCGCCTTTCAGCTGACCGAACAAACCAGCGCGTCGCAGATCCTCGCCGATCTCATGACGGCGACGAACAGCGCTTTCGTCTGGTCGCAGGGCCAACTGAAGATTGTCCCCTATGGCGATCTCACGGTGACCGGACACGGCAAGACTTACACCGCACCGTCCACGCCGCTGGTCGACCTGACGGACGACGATTTCTGTGCGCAGACGACCGGCGACGATCCGGTCCAGCTCACCCGCAGCCGGCCGTCGGACGCCTATAACTCGATCCAGGTCGAATACATCGACCGAACCAATGCCTACAACACGGCGATCGCGGAGGCGGACGACCAGGCGTCGATCGATCTCTACGGTCTGCGCCGGCAGAGCGGCAGCGGCACGCACCTCTTCGCCTCCGCCACCGCCGCGCAGATGTCCGCGCAGCTTCAGCTCCAGCGCCAGGCGATCCGCAACACGTATCAGTGGACAACCGACGAGCGTTACATCTGGCTCGATCCGATGGACATCGTCACGCTGACGGACAGCTGGCTCGGCCTGAACCGGCAATGGGTGCGCATCACCCAGATCGAGCTGAACGATGACGGGACTCTGTCCTTCACGGGCGAGGAATATCTCGACGGGACAGGAAACGCCGCAACTTACTCGCTGCAGGCCGGAGGCGGTTATGCCGCTGACTATAATGCTCAGCCTGGCAGCACGAACGCCCCGGTCATCCTCGAAGCGCCGGTCGAGATCGCGACGACATCCGGGCTGGAGGTCTGGGTCGTTGCTTCCGGCGGAACTGAATATGGCGGTTGCGACGTCTACATCTCCGGCGACGGCGATAGTTACCAATATGCCGGCCGCATAACCGGCCAGGGCCGGCAAGGCCTGCTTTCCCAGCCGCTCGCGGCCCGGGCCGGAACCGACCAGACCAATATCCTCTCCGTCGATCTGACGGAAAGCGCCGGCGCTCTGCTCTCCGGCACGCAAAACGACGCCGATGTCGGCAACACGCTCTGCTACGTCGATGGCGAGCTGGTCGCCTACGAGACAGCAACCCTGATCGGCCCGAATGCCTACGCGCTGACCTATCTCAATCGCGGCATGTATGGGACGACCGCCGGCGCGCATGCCACCGGCGCTCAGTTTGCCCGGCTCGACCAGGGCAAGTTCGTTTACAGCTACAGCAAGGACCAGATCGGCCAGACGATTTACGTCAAGTTGCTGGCCTTCAACAAATACCTCGGCGGCAGCCAGTCGCTGGACGAGGTCAATCCCTACACGCACCTGATTCAAGGCCCCCCGCTGCCGCCGACCGTCACCGGGTTCAACGCCCAACAGAACGGCGGCGCGGTGGTGTTCCGCTGGGACGAGGTCACCGACTTCGCGCTCAAGGGTTACGACATTCTCTACGGCCCGGTCGGCGGCGGCCTGACCACGGCCAAATTCCTGACCGAGTCCGCTCGCGGCACCGAGATGACCAATGCATCAGTGCCGCCAGGAACCTGGACCTTCTACATCCAGGGCCACGACATCGCCGATCAGGTTTCGGCGGTTCCCGCCACCTGCAATCTGACCGTCACGAACCAGAACGCGCTGATCGCGGCTCCCGTGCAGGCCCCCGATTGGCTCGGCACGCTGAGCGGTTTCGTGAAGCACTGGACCGGCGTGCTGGTGCCGATGGGGACCAAGACCTGCGACCAATACGCCACCCTTGCGTCGGCCGCCGCGCCGACCCTCACTTTCGTTTCCGGCGGCGCGTTGACCACCAGAACCTATGCCGTCGCCGTCACTTATGTGACGGCTTCGGGCGAAACGCTTGTGTCGGCATTCGGCTATATCCAGCTTTCCGCCGGCACACTGCTTTCGGTCACGTCCCCAACCGCTTCAGGCGCGGCCACCGGTTGGAACCTGTATGCCTGCGCGCTGGCCACCATTACGGACCCGGCCAGCGGGGCGAACATCACAGACCCGGTGACGGGCGCGCCTGTAACTTCTGCCGCTGCCTACGCCACATTGCAGACCAGCACGCCGATTCAGATCGGCGCGGGCTGGACAGAACCGACGACCGGCCTGGCGGCAGGGACCGCGACGCCCACAGCCAACACCACAGGGTGGGAGACGTTCAACGTCGCCGTGCCCGATCCCGTATCCGACGCAACTTACACGACGACCACGATCGACACCGGCTTCAACTCGACCTTTCGGGTGTTCAGTACCCGGTCGTACAACATGCTGCCCGGCAACACGGGCGTACCCGTCATCGAGTTCGAGCTGGATAACTGGTTATCCGGCGCATCCGATCCCGGCACGTTCACCGAGTTCGAGACCGGCCTCGTCACCGCCCGCTATATTCGCGGCAGGCTGGACGTGACGATCGCGCCGGGATCGGTCCCGTTCATCTCGGCCTTCACGCCGACGGTCGATATCGAAGCGACGACCGCAACCATGAATGGCGTCTCGATCAGCGCATCGGGCACGCCGATAGCTTACGCACAGCAATACCACTCACTGCCGAACGTCCAGGTCACGGTATCAGGCGCCGGCGCCACCAGCGGCGTCGCCGTGTCCGAAACGACAACCGGCTGCACCATCTATCTCTACAACGGATCAACCGCCGTGTCCGGCACGGCCAATATCACCATAACGGGCGTTTAAATGAGCGTTTCGGCTTTCAACCAGACCAATTTCACGACGCAGGATCCTGCCACCTACAAGACCGCGATCGACGGAAACTTCTCCGCCTTCAAGCGCATCGCCGGTGACTTCGCTGCGCATGCCCAGCCCAGCCCGAATATGACTGTTGCCATCGACGGCGGGCATATCTTCAACGGCTCGACTCTCACCGAAGTGTCCGCGCAATCTACCGGGACCATCACGGCTCCTGTCAGCAACCCGCGCATCGACCGCGTCGTCATCGACGCGCTAACCGGTGCGGTTTCGGTCATCACAGGGACCGAAGCCTCCAGCCCAGTTGCGCCGACGATTACAGTTGGCGCTCTTCCTGTCGCTCAGGTGCTGCTGCAGACGACAACGACGGCCATCACGAATTCCATGCTCACAGACGAGCGCGACCTGACGCGCAAGGGAGCGACGTCCGGCGCGCAGGCCACGATTGTCACAGCAACGACAACCGGCATCGTCGCCGGCAAGTCGACCAATCTGATTCTCTCCGGCAGTACGACGATCACCTCGTTCGGATCGGCGGGCACGACCGGCACGATCTATCGTTGCAGGCTGACCGGTTCGCCGCTCATCACTTACAATGCGACCAGTCTGATCACGCCCGGCAGCGCCAACATCCAGGGCGCGGCGGGAGACGCATTCGACCTCGAGGATATCGGTTCCGGAAATTGGCGGATCCGAGAATATTTTCCAGCTTCCGGCAAGCCGGTCGTACAGGTCGTCCCGAAAGGCTCCAAGTTCGGGCTTCAACTGACCTACGCAAGCACCACCAGCATCACCGTCGGGCTCGGCCAGGCCGCCGACAGCACCGGCGCGCTCCTCATGAGCATCACCGGTTCGGCCGTGACGCTGAATATCGGCTCATCGGGGGCGGGCGGCCTCGACACGGGATCCGTCGCTGCCTCGACCTGGTATCATGTCTATCTCATCAATGGCACGTCGGGAGCGAGCGTCCTGATGTCGACGTCGGCGAGCAGTCCGACATTGCCCAGCGGATACACCTACTTCCGCCGGATCGGGTCGATCAAGACGGACAGCAGCAGCCACGTCTTGAGCTTCTTTCACACGGTAGAGATGGACATCTTCTACTGGACGACGCGCGTCCAGGACATCAATCAGACCCTCTCCTCCTCGCCGACGCTGGTCACCCTCGCGTCGATTCCGACCGGGATTAAAGTGCGACCGCTCGTCTATTACCTGACGACGAATGCCACCTATCTCATCATGTATTCGGGCGACGAAACGGCCGTAAACCCCGTCGCGACCGCCACGACATCGCCGGGCCTCGATACGGTATCCTCCGGTGGCGCCGACTATGACTTCGTCACATCCAACACATCCGGCCAGATCGGCATCGGTCTGAGCGCCGGCAGCGGGACTGTCGCGGTCGTTTACACACGCGGCTGGATCGACTCCTGCGGACGCTTTGGCTGATTACAGCCCCCTCCAATCCAAACGATTAGAGTATTTCATGCCTGACGCCTCATCCACGAAACAAATACTCGGCCAACTGGGCAAGCTGGTCGAAACCGTCGGCAGGCTCGATGCAAGCCTCCAGTCCCAGACCGCAACGTTCGAAGGCTTCCAGCGCCTGGTCGAAGTCCAGATCGCCAACATCGATAAGAGCGTTCATACGCTCAAGAATGACTTCAAAGTTCAGGACGGTACGCTCGATAGGATCGAGCGCGAACTGCGCACCATCATCAACGGCCTCAAGGCCGAGATTTCCGATGTTCGCCATGAAGTCAAAACCCTTCAGACGAAAGAAGGGGGCCTGGCACAGACCATTAAAAACATACGCGCACTCGAGGCGCGGCTTCGCGTCATAGAAACAGATAAGGCAGAAACCCGCGGAGAAAGCCGAGTTGTCAAAACCGCCTGGAACATCTTCAGCTCATGCATCGGTGGAATTTTAGGGTATTTCCTGAAAAGCCACTCTCCATGAAACGCATGGCCATCGGACTTTGCGCTCTACTCGTTTCCTGCAGCGTCAAACCCTATTGCAAGCCGCGATACGTCGAAACTTACACCAAGCACCAACGCCCGCTGAGCCAGCTCGTATTTGAATGCGGATTGCAAACGTCGAAAGAAGATCAATGACATTTCAGCTCTCACATCAGTCGCTGGTCAATCTACAGGGCCTGCATTCCGCCCTGGTCTGCCTGGTGGTCCACACGCTCGGCATCAGTCCGCTCGACTTTACGATCATCCAGGGCCTGCGCACCGAACAAGAGGAGCAGGAGTGCATCGCGAAGGGTTTGTCCGAGACGCACCACTCCCGCCACCTGACCGGACACGCGATCGACTTTATGGCGATCGAAAACGGGAAGGGAACGTGGGCTGAACCGGCTTACCACACGATCGCGCAGGCTTTTTGGAAAGGGGCGCAGGACCTCGGGGTGACGATCAACTGGGGAGGAGCCTGGGGCTACAGCTCAGCCAATCAGCCGACCGCCGAAACCGCTTACAACGCCTACGTCACCGCGCGTCACGCCGCCGGCGCGCGTCCATTCTGCGACTTAGATCACGTTCAACTTGATCCACTTGCTTATCCCGACGGCGTGGCCGGCAAATGACCAAGCTCGAGGCATTGCTCTGGTCCCTCATGATAGCAGGAGCCGGGACGATCGGCATTCTGCTCACCATTACAGCCTTCAACATTGTCAGCATCGAGAGTTCGCCATGATCGACACGAAACCCATTCTGAAATCCAAAACCGTCTGGGGCGGCGTTGCCGTTCTGATTTCCGCCGTAGCAAGCCGGGCCGGCTACTCGATCACCGACGCCGATTCGCAAGCCATCGTCGAGGACATCACGACGCTCTGTACAATTCTTTCCGCATTGTTTACTATATATGGGCGCGTCAAGGCGACGAAGATTTTAGCCACCCCAGCAAAGGCAAAAGCATCATGAGCATCCTCGAAGGCATCGAAGATATTCCGAAGCACATCAAAGAATGGATCCATGGCAACAGCACCGCGCAGGAATTCGAGACGACTGCCATCGCCTTCATTACCGGCTCTTATGGTATCGTTCTGAGCGTTCTGAAAAAGGTCGCCGCCCCCGAGGTCCAGTCGCTTAAGACCGGCATGGTGACGATTGCGACGACCACCTTTGACGCCACCACAGGGGACACGGTCGCAAAACTAGCGGCTGCCGGCGCTGCCGCGCTGGCCGAAGGCGTTAAGCTTGTCACGACCGACCTCAAAGAGGCCTTCGCCGAGATCGCCGCGGATGAAATGGCGAACCTGCTGCATACCTTCGCCACATCCGCCACGACGGAAGCGGGGATTCGCGCCACGGCAGCGGCTTAAGTGCTGAGTGCCATCGCCACCTTCTTCGCTACCATTTTCTCACTGTTCATACGGCGGAAAGACGAAGACGCGCAACAAGCCGGCGAAAACAAACAGGTCATCGCTGACCAGAAAGCGACCGCCGATGCTCAAGCTAAAATTGATGCCACTGCTTACACTGACAACGTTTCTAGCCGCCTGCGCGATGGATCATTCTAGCCCAGCCGGCCTCGCCGCACCGAAGATCAAGCTTTTTTACCAGGGGCCAGCGTTCGATGCTGAACTCGATCGCGAACTCCAAACTCAGGCCCCTTCCTGTGATCGTGACCAGCCCGTTCTGCCATGTTCGGCAGTCAGACGGCTGGCAAGTGATTATCTGTACGACCGCGATCAGATGCGACAGGCGGGCATAAGGCCGACGCCGTAGGCCGCTCTTCTTTCAACCAAGAGATATTCGAGATGAAAAAGCTCACGCTGGCGCTGCTGCTTTTCACAGCGATGCCAACCTCAGCACACGCGGCCGCATGGAATGCGTTCACGTCCCAGCCGGTCAGCAATGTGCTTACGACCGATGTCGGACTGCTTTACCGCTCCGGCCCCGGCCTGACGAACTTCGCCTTTCCCTATACGTCCGACAGCGTCGGCAGTGTCACGTTCTCGAGCAAGACGATTTTCAACGGACCAATCGCCGGCGGTGGTCCGCTCTACCTAAATTACGGTGCTACGACGCCGGCCGGCGATCTTCAGATCGGCCCCAGCAGCGGACCCGATCTCCGCTACTCCTCCGCCACCGGACTGATCGTCAACAATAGCTCGGGGTCATCTGCATTTCAGGTCAATGTCAGCACGAGCGCCGTCACGACCAATCACAACACGATGGACGATGGCAGCGGCAACTCGTCCGTCAGCGGGAACGCCACCGCCAGTGGCAGCCTTCAGTCCGGCAGCTATGTCCTGGGATCCGGTCCGGATGCATCGATCCTCCCGGTCGTCGGCGGCCAAAGCGTAATCACGGCCTGGCACGCCCTTCAGCTGCGAGGCGATTATCAGAGCAACGTGACGAACACCCCGTCCAACGTCGGCAGCGGCGCCGACAGCTATATGGTTGTCGTTCCGCCCTCCGGCAGCGGCGCGAACCTCGGCCTTTTGGTCGGCGGCAGCCAGACCTCTCCGGCGCTCGAGGTCCAGAACACCGCCGGCTCGACGACCTACTTTTCCGTCAGCCCGTCAGGCGCGGTCGTATCGAGCGCTACCATCAAAACCGGCGGTTACACCGTCTCCACGCTCCCGACCGGCACGACCGGCATGCGCGCCTACGTCACCGATCAGACGACGTCCTGTCCGTCGCCGGGCGGCTCGCTCACCGGCGGCGGTTCGAAAACCTGCCCGGTGTTCTACAACGGTGCAGGCTGGAAAGGAGATTGAATATGAAAGGGACATGTCCATGGGCCTGAGTCTCCAGGTTGCTACGCAATACGACACGCCCGTCAACTACTGGCACATTGCCGGCAT